>BMAC01000059.1:172562-201873 GCA_014905375.1 Phtheirospermum japonicum | reverse complement strand
CCAATATCGTAAAATCATGACGCTACGTCGCTTCACGTTTCCAACCGAAGGAGTTCATCGATCAATAGTATCTTGTTGTTGGTCGAACCCCACGACACGTGAGGGCACGCACGTGCTCGTTGGTATTTTACGATCGAGTTTGGGGTCAAAAACCCCCCACGTGACTAAGATGATAGGATCGGGTTTCGTTTTTATGATTTTTCTATTTTTTTCGATTTATTTCGATTTTTTTTTATTTTTTGACATTTCCGAGGGAATTCAAAATCCCTCGGAATTCCGAGGGATTTTTCAGAAATCCCTCGAAATTCCGAGGGATTTTTAATTCCCTCGAAAATGTCAAAAAATAAAAAAAAATCGAAATAAATCGAAAAAAATAGGGTTTATTTCCGGGTCGCCGAGGCGCACCCCTCCCCGCCCCGGTCGTAATTTCTAGAGTTTTGTTTCTATTTTTTTACTATTTTTTATTTTTTCGGGTTTTTCGGTTTTTATTCATATAAAATCGAAAAAAAATATAAACGCGTGCGGACGATCGACGCCCGACGCCCGTGGTTCCACGACGCCGAGGCGCACCCCTCCCCACCACGGTCGTGAAATGATGGGATTCCTTTTTATTATTTACTAATTCTTCTATTTTTTCTGGGGCTTTCTTTCAATTTTTAATCGAAAAAAATAGAAAAAACGCGTACTAAACGATCGACGCCTGACCCCCGGGTGGTTTCACGACGCCGAGACGCACACCTCCCTCAATATCGAAAAATCACGACGCTACGTCACTTCACGTTTCCAACCGAATGAGTTCATCGATCAATCGTATCTTGTTGTTGGTCGACCCCACGACACGTGAGGGCACGCACGTGCTCGTTGGTGTTTTACGAACCACCCCACGTCCATAAGATGATAGGATCGGTTTTGTTTTTACGTTTTTTCTATTTTTTTCGATTTATTTCGATTTTTTTATTTTTTGACATTTCCGATCCGAGGGATTTTTAATTCCCTCGAAAATGTCAAAAAATAAAAAAAAATCGAATAAATCGAAAAAAATAGAAAAAAATAGGGTTTATTTCCGGGTCGCCGAGACGCACCCCTCCCCACCCCAGTCATAATTTCTCGGGTCTTCTTACTATTTTTTAGTATTTTTTCTTTTTTTTTCGGATTTTCTTTTAGAATTCCACTATAAGCAAAATCGATCTTTAATAATTTAAGAGGTTAAAATAAAATTTATTTATTTGTATACAAAATTATGCTATTCTGTTTTTTTATTTTTTTGGCAATTTGTGATTTTCACATGACTAATAATAATAATTTAACCCTATATATTTGCAATAATATTGAACCAAAAATGAAATCATAAAACTTACGTTGAGGTGATTGGTAGAGAAGCAGTTTTGAGGAGAGAGAAGAGTCCAAATTTGTATAGACGGTGAGGAGAAGCATATAAAATTACCATGCCTATTTGTTAAATAACAAAATAGAAAAAAATCCAAAAAAAATAGTAAAAAATAGAAACAAAACCCAAAAAATTACGACCGGGATGGGGAGGAGTGCGCCTAAGCGTCCCGAAAATAAATCCTATTTTGTATTATTTTTTTCTATTTTTTACAATTTTAATTATTTTTAAATTTTTAAAAAAAATTAATTACATTTCCGAGGGAATACAATTTCCCTCGGAATTATTTCGAGGGAAATTGTATTCCCTCGGAAATATAATTAGTTTTTTTAAAAAAATAATAAATAAAACCGAGGGAATTAAGTATCCCTCGGTTTTCCGAGGGACGACTTCCCTCGGAAATCCATCCGTCGGTCATCCCTCGGTTTTTCGTTCGGTAAATATGGCGGGAACATTTAGCGCCCTAATTTCCGAGGGATTTTCCGAGGGAACTGGATTCCCTCGGAAAAAACCGAGGGATTTTTATATCCCTCGGTTTTCCCTCGGAAATTGCCGAGGGAATTTATTTCCCTCGGAAAATCCCTCGGAAATTTCCTGTTTTTTTGTAGTATTTACATTTTCCCTTGTCATGTAAACCCTAGTTTAAATTCTTAGCTTATGTAATTTAGTTAGCTTAAGTAGTTAGTTTAGTTAGTTAGTTGATTTTAAGCAAGTGTTGGAGTGAGTGACACCTCCTTCATTTGTGGTGCTTGTTGTTTGAAGACTTGAACCTTTGTTGGAATGCAATTTGGTAGTGTTCTTTCCCTTTACTATTATGTTGTGTTATTGATTGATTGTTCTTATATTGTTGTTTTGGCTATTAATCTTGGGTTTGTGTTGTTTTCTTTCCATTGTTCTTCAATTTCTCATTTTTAAATTTTAGTTTGTTCATGTTCTTGAAAAACTCCATGAATGCTTTCGTTTTCAAGTTTTTTACCTCTTTTAGTTAGACAAACTCTTAGCTCTTGAAAGATTTATGAACTTTTCCTCTTTGGTAATTTGTCTTGTTCAATTTAAAAGCCTTTAACTTTTCTCAAATTCAAATGATTTGATTTTCCCTTCATGAATTCTCCTTTAATTGTAAGCTTTTCTTGATGCAATTAGTTTAGAACCATTAATCGGAGCTTGTCGAGAATTGGGATTGACGACCTCAATACTTGATTGACATTTGGGATTGACAACTACGAATTGTGGATTAAGTGCTCGGCAAAAACTGATTAATCGTGAAGACGAACCGAACACCCTAAACCCTTATTTTCATTATAGTCTTCTTTTGATTTCGAAACTCAAATCAAGCCAATGACTTAATACTTTCTTAGTTTAGATTAGTGTAGTTTCGATTAGCAAAAGAGTAAGTAAAAACACCAACCGCCGATAATATCTATCCTCGAGAGACACGACTCGGGAAAACTTACTGCTCTACAATCGACTACGTACTATTGCGGAGAAGATTTCTTAGAGTGCTAAGAATTTTTCGATCAACAGCGCCAAAATTTGATCAACAAACGAGTCATATACGAACTTGCATGGTTGTTCGAGATTGGAGGATGATGAACTTAAATCGAGTTATTTATGAAAAATGAAAGAGAAATGAATAATATTCGGAATTTCAAAGATAGTGAAAGACAGCGTGACTTGTGGAATTGGATTTTGGAAGAAAGTTGAGAAATTGTGAATGAATACTTTGATGGGAGAGTGGTGTTAATTTATTGGAGGTAGAAGCAAATTTGAAAAACTAGCTGTTTGTACCTTTTTACAATATTTTATTTCAAAAAAGGATTGTTTTTCCATTATTTCTTGACTTTAATTAGTTATTTTATTTTATTTTTTGAATTACAAAATAAATATTATAAATTTTGCTTTTATTTATATTTGTCCCATTTTTTTGATTTGTTACATGTTTTTCTGGTTTTTATTATCCTTTTGAATTTATTTAAATATGTTATTATAAATTTTGATCAAAATATATATTTTTTAATTAGTGTTTCTTAATTATATTTGTCCCAATTTTTTGATTTTTTTTAAAAAAGTAATTAATTAAAGTTAAGATTAAATATGAAACATTGGATCTCCAACGGTCAAAGTCTTCGTCCAATATATTTTTGCCTTTTTACCCGCGGTGGTGAAAAGGGAAGTAAATATACCCGTTCTTTAAACATGTTGAATCAGCGAAGAAAATCAAATGAGCGGGGTCCATCATTTCACCCCGGACCCTAGAAATCACTGCACCCCATCCCAGAGCGATGGAGCTTATTGTACGAGGATCCCCCTTTCACCGCATGAAATGGGCGCGCGTTTATATCAAGTCTCGTGAAATCTAGAAACAACATGTGTCGGGCAGTATTTTCATTCAATGAGTTGATGGTACTGTACCTGTAAGAACAGCAAATTTTTATTTAATTTATTATTCTGTGGCTTTAGTCATATGTTGCTTATCAAGGCATTGTTGGCACTCCGGAAGCCATTGTTTATTTTGGGCCACCGCGCACAAGTCCTGGTTTGCCCACTAATTATGATGAGACCGTAATGTTTGTGGTTCATTCACCACTATCATAGTACTACACACACTGTAGATGGTCGAGTGAAAGACAACTTTTAATGAATCTATGATATGGACCAACCGATATTCAATTCGGTACTTTTAATTCCTTATAGGCTGCGTTTGGTTTTATTATATTCATGGGCTCGATTATTACCCAATTCATTTTCAGGGCTAATACAAGTTAATGTATCACTCTTAATTGTTTGGTTGTGTTTTTGGATGCATGATATAAGCACATAAATTGTTTGGTTTGACCATTATAAATTATCAACTTTAACTTTTTCAACAAACTCATTTTACCTCTTTACACTATGCATTTTGATACAAGCGTTTCCAATATTCTCATATTTATCATCATCTAAATTGTGCAAGAATGCAAAAGTAAAAACTCCACATCTTTATATATATTGCACAAGAAAACTGCAATATATATTAAAACATTTGTAAACAATTTTTTAAAAGAATATGCAACATCTTCACCAAAATAAAAATAATAATAATGATAATAATAATAATAATAAATTGTATCAACATACAATAAGAAAACCCCACTTATAAAATTTAATACCTAAAATACCATCAATTAGTATTTTTATTGTTTTAATAGGCACGATTTGTTAGTCACATATGATTTTCGTGTAAATATGATATTTTGAATTATTTTAATAGGGACGATAATTTTGTGTCACAAATGATTTTCATGCCAATATAAAGATTTATATTGTTATAATAGGACGAAATATTTACACACACTGTAGATGGTCGAGTGAAAATTAATTACGAAATATTAATTACGAATATTTCAAAAATTAGAGTTGCATTGTAAATATTTAAATAATTAGGGTTCAAAATTAATTAGATACTTAGGGTTGTTTTTAAATGTGATGGTGGTTTTACAAAGTTTTAAAATGTGCGTGGTGGGGGTTTTTAAAATACCGTGGTCGGCAAATGAATGTTGTGTTTAATTAATATATGATACGATTTGTGAATAATATATACATGTTGTGATTGGTTGGTGTATACATTGGTGATATCGTGATGTATAATGTCGGTTAGGAGATTTCGTCCCTCTGATAATGGATTTTAAAATTATACCGATTGATCAATTATATTCTTTTCTTTCTACACTCAAATATTTCACCTTAAACTCGTTTGAAATTTAGTATCAAATAGAAAGTTTGATATTAAATTATGAATTATCTACTTAGTTGGACAATTTGATAATGTGATTGTAATGTGATTATTTTTGTAGGAATATATTTTGTGAACTTTTAAATTACAGTTCTATTTATCATTTTGTACTGCAATATATGTGTAATTAAATGTAGAAATAAAAGGTGAACGGTTACCGTTGCAAGTTATTTTAATAATTTTCACATCACGACGTTAATGCGGTTTTTATAGTTTGTGTACTAATATAATTTGTGCTGAATATCAATATTCTTAAATCATCAATTTAGACCCTTTTTTTATCAATTTGTGTGAATATCAATACTTTTATTTGAGAATAAATCATCAACTTAAACCATTACTTTTCGGCTCAAATATTTGATATGCCATGATTATTTATTAATTTTCTTATAATTATAATCCTCCCCCGGTTAAACACGAGATAAGGTCAACACTAACATACATGTCCATCAAACATATATATTAACACTTAATATGTTATCCATACATTGCCTTACATTACATATCCTCCACCTCAAATGGCCAGCATCAGCCCCGGCAACGACCGGTCCTCACGGTGGCTCTGCCACAGAGTAATGGCGGTGGATCTCGGCGAGCATTTGATCGGCCTCAAATCTTTGACCATCAACCAAGTGTTGAAATACTCTCTGAACTGTGTGATCACACCATCTTTTAGGGTCCACACGTGCACCCAGTACACCTGATCGCCCTCCCATCCCTCCACCACCACGCACTCCCCGCCGTCGATGGCCTCGATTCTCCGGGGTACAAACTTGAAATCCGACGGCGATGATTTCCCGGTGAGCATTTTCATCATGTGGTGGCAGTTTTGTGGGCCGTGGAACCACCACTCGAGGTCGGTGGCGATGAGGCTCGAGATTCTCGTGTTGCCACTCGCTAGCGCCCCGTAGAGGCGGCAGACGGTGGTGGTGTTGGGATTTTTCGGCTGCGGAATTACATTTTGGGAGTCCATTTTTTTATGGGTTCATTGAGGAAGCAAATGAGGATGCTTTGCAAAGTGAGAGTTCTAAGTGGGTATTGATTATTGCATCGTATGTATATGGCAGGCCGAGTAAAAGGGTATTTATAGAGCAAGTTTTGAAATGGATCCCCTGCTACTACGAAGAAAAACACAGCACAAACGGCACCTTAAATATTTGTGGGGGCCACTGGGCTTTTTTTATCCCCTCAAATTTACATTCTTTATTTTTAACTTAAATTACTCTTCGGATTTTTAAATTTAAACTTAAAATATGTAATTATTAGAAATATATTTTATATTTATTTTTTAATAAATTTTATAATGCATGAGTGTCAAATTAGTTATCATAACAAATAAAATTACGAGTTAATAATTTTATAATATGTTAAAGTATTTTTATTCTTATGATCTCAAATATATAATATAAATAAATTACGAGTTATTTACAATAATGTAAGTATGTAAATAATTTATTAACAATTACAATCTAAACATAAGAATATAAATTTTAATAATAATAATTAATACTCCCTCCACCCGGAAAAGATAGGCATGTTTTCCATTTTCGTCCGTCCAAAAAAGATAGGCATGTTTCCTTTTTAAAAGTTCAAATACAAAAAAAAAGACTAAAACAACCCTATTTACTTTACTTTATTTATTGAAATACTATAAAGTTGAGGGTAAAGTAGAAAAATAGAAAGAATTTTATAATTCCAACTACAATCATTTTGTCTTCTTAAACTCCGTATTTTTGTCTACCCGCCAATATTTTCCGGACGGAGTGAGTAATATTGATTAAACACCGGTACAATACGCCACAGGTTGATAATATAGCATCTTCTGAATTTTTAAGTATATAATTAAAAGTTATTATAAAATTAAATATAAACATTAAAATATAAAAATATTTAATAATAATTAATTAATTAATTAATAGAAATTAAACACAAGTCGAGCGTGTGATAATTTTGAATTAATTTAAGTATGTGAATAAAAAATTATTAACAAATTTAATCTAAACATTAATATAAAAAGTTATTTTAATAATAAAAAATAATAGTTAATAAATTGTAACAAGACATATGTACAAGACACGAGTTGACGTTACAATATCTTTTGAATTTTTTATTTTTAGATTAAAAATTTCTATAATGATCGAAAATATTTTTTATATTTATTTTTTGATAAATTCCGTGTAACACACGGGTGTTAAACTAGTAATATATAAATAAAAATAATAATAAATTATGTTTATTCTAATATTTTATTTATTATCATCTAAATATATTATTATTTTAACTTTATATATATAACATAACTTTCAATAAAATCTAGTTAATTATATTAAACTTTAAAATAATATTATATATTTATAATATAACTAAATATTTATAATATAATATATATATATATATATATATATATATTAATCATTTATATACATAATTTAATTATAATATACATTTATAAACATAATATAATTACTACATACTTATAAATAACATTTTTTATTTATAATAATTATATATCATTGTTTATATATAATATATATTTAAAAAAATTATATTTATGATATATATATTTATTTATTTATAATATTTATAAATATATTTTTAAATAATAAATATTTAATTATTTATAAATAATATATATTTATATATAATAATATAATATTTTATAATATCTATTTATAAAAATAATCTACATTTATAATTAAAATAAAATATAATTAAATATAAATATAATTTATAACTTAATTTAGAAAACTAATATATATTAAATATATATAAACTTTCACATGTAATTGCCATTTGCAAGACAGTAACACCGGTCCTCTATTTACAAGAGGTTGTGGGTTCGAATCCCACCCATTACATATGTGGGATTTAAATTGACGCGAGTTGGGCTGAGTTGAGGGTTGTGGGTCAGGCCAGGGACGGGCTGGGCTGCGCCTACCCAAATAAAATATTATTTTGTATAATATTTTATAAATACTGACGGGCTCAACCCATCAATAAATGCTGACGGGTGTCGTATGGTGCCCAGGGTCTTTACTGACGGGTTAGACCCATCAGTGAACCCGTCAACAAATACTGACGGGTAGGATAATCTCGTCAGTATACACTTACTAAGGTAAAAAATATTGATGGGTAGCAACCGGCAGTAAACATAATACTGGCCGATTTGTTGACGGTTCTGCTCGTTAACATTCGGCGATTTTTTTATAGTGGGCATAATAAAAGGGGGGCATGGATAGGACTTGCAGTAACTGATTTAAATGGATTCGAGGGGGCATTTTCCAATCGCGCAGAGATCGGAGTGAGGGAGGGAGGAGTGGATGCAGGGGCGGATCCACCTTAGTGTGTGAGGGGGCCACGGCCCCCCCAAAAAAATCCAAAATAATAATACTATTTATGATTTTTTGTTATTTGTAATTATATATATATATATATATATATATATATATATATATATATATATATATATTGCCTCCCAAAATTTACAAATATGTTAACTTGGTCTAGTGGTTTGTGTGCTTAATCTCTTCTCAAATGGTTCATGGTTCAACTCTTACTCTTGCCCATTTTTCTTCTATATATTTTATCTTTGTTTTATATTCTCTTTATCATTTTTTTCTTTTTAGTTTCCTTCTTTTTTATTTCTTTTTATACACTAATTCATATATTCTTTATCCTTCCTTTTTATTTTCCTCTTTCTCATTAATTAAATTTAAAAAAAAAATATAGAATTAAAAACATCACCCCTCTTTTTTATCTTTGTTTTTATATTCTCTTTATCATTTTTTTTTTCTTTTTTTTCCTTTTTTTTTCTTTTTTTTACACACTAATTCATAAATTCTTTAACCTTCCTTTTCCTTTCTTTTTATTTTCCTCTTTCTCATTAATTAAATTTAAATACAAAAATATAGAATTAAAAACATCACCCCTCTCTTTTTCTTTTTATTTTTCTTCTGTTATTTTCCTTAAAAAATAAATATAAAACTAAAAAAACACAATTCTTTTTTTCTCTTCTCTATATTCTCAAAAATTGATGGTACCAATTTAGAAGTAAAAATATATCTTTCTTATTTTCCTTCACCCCTCTAGCTTTTTTTTCCTTCTTATTTTTTATTTCATATTCCCTCTAATTTATCGTAACACCAAAAAGATTAAAAATATATTTTTTCCCTTGATATAACACGAATCGATTCTCGTCATTTTACCAAATTATTTTTATCTTTTAATACGCGGCCTCCACCAAACTAAGAATCATTGATCAGCCCCCTGAGTGGATGGAGGGGCAGGTTATTGGGACTTGTAGGTGTTGGTGTTGGGTAGGGGGGGCGGGGGTGGGGGGGGGGAGGTGAGGGTGAGAACTGGGAGGGCCGCGATGGGGTATGGTGAACTCGCATCACAGGGGATGCATTCGAAAGGGTGGCAGGGGAGTCAAACGATGTCGCTGCTATTATCTATGTAGATGGAGATTGTTTGGGAGCCGAGGGAGAAGGAGAGGGGGGAGGGAGACCTGGCAGTGGAAGCAGGCAACAAGCGGGAGGCAGCGGATTTGAGGAGATGGTGGTGGTGGAGATGGAGTTGGATATTTATGCACAATGATGATTTTGAATTTTATTTGGGGTAAAATATAGAATTTGTCCATTAACTTTTTTGGCAAAAATGGTCCACTAAATAAAGGGGTGGTAAATTTAGTCCACCAATTAAATATTTATCGTATTTTTAGTCCAATTTTAATTGGTGGACTAAATTTGAAACAAAATATGGACTAAATATTCGACAAAAATTTAATTGGTGTACTAAATTTGCAACTCAACGACTATCATTTGGTCAAAATCCCCAAAATTGTACTAAATGTGCGACAAAAATTTAATTGGTGGACTAAATTTACCATCCCTGTATTTAGTGGACCATTTTTACGAAGTCCAAAAAGTTAATGGACGAATTCTAGATTTTAGCCTTTTATTTGTTTGATATGAAGAGTAAATTTGCCAAGATGGTTAGCATTCATGGCCTCATTAGAGATCTATGCGCACAAGTTGTTATCAGAAGCAGCATTTTTTGGATTCATGATAATTATAGTATTACTTGCAAAAGAAGAAGAAGAAGAAGAAGAAGCCTGAAGAAGCAGAGTAAAACACTAAATAAACTACTCTTGACGATCATGTTATTTATATTGGGTTATTTATTTATCATTTTATATTATTTATATGATGTAAAAAACTTTCACACACTTGTGATTGTAGTTGTTTCTAATTTCTTAAATGATATGAGAATGTAATTTCTTTTCAGTTTCGGAGCGTAAGTTAACATTTTGTGCAAGAAATTAAGATTGTCGGAGTGTGTTTGGAGATGATATACATGATAGTTGTTATACTTTGGATGCAAACTGGTATTATTCGTCCAATGACAAAGACCAAGATTAGTAGTTATTGTTATTTTTCATTCCCCAACCAAGTGAAGAATAAAGTTTTCTGAGTGTGAAGCTTTAAATGTTCTCTTCTTCCTTTGTCCGACAATGGTACATCATAAACTTGACTAGGAGAAAAATAATTGGGTGGTTGGTATTTCAATGTGTAGATTCATAGCATTTTTCCATTGGTGTTTAATAATAGAAGTTACATGGGCTCTTATGTCATCTACCAATATTGTGTTTTTCGATAAAAAAGATATTGTGAGCTTGCATGATAAAGTTTCTAGAGCAAGATATATATAAAGGATGTTGTTTCTGGAAAATTACTACGTGGGAGAAAAAAATTTCATTATAGTGAATAGGATGTGCTTGTGTTACAAGGGGCATTATTGTTCCAGGTTTAGAATGACAATAGCTTGGATGCTAGTTTTGATTTATTTGTTACTATAAAGTTTCAGAAGAGTGGCCGAGAAGGAGAGGGAGGAGGAGAATTAGTTATAGGTGATGTAACTAATGAGAACAAGGCGAGTCTCTGGTCGGGCTCGATGTCATCATCGCAGATGACAATGACTATAGTTTTGATGATCTCTCAAGGGTTGAGTTAGTTGTTCAGTCTCAACTGGATCATTGTAATGAGTTTTGATGAGTGTTTCTAGTTTGATTCATATGTTACCTAGCTAATTATTGGGACATATTTTGTGAATTGTAAGTGATTGTGGTGGCAGCAAAACCTATAGTTTTCCACGTTTTATAAGTTCTTTATTACCATTTATTGAAAACCATGGTTTTTCTAAAATTTATAGATGAATTATGTAAGTTTCTTATTTCCTTTTACTAAAAAAAATTGAGTTCCTGATTCAGACTGTTTAAGCCAAGAGTAGCATAAGCAAATCAATACATAAAACAAAGAGATCAGCAACAAAATAAGTAAGAAAATGAGTAGGAAAAAGTGCATGACTTTTATTCTAAAGATTCAGGTCGGATCGGTCTTGACCACATCCTTTTACAAGTGTAAATTTCTTGATACAAGTTTTTTCTCTCTACAATTCGCTATGTGTTTCTCTCTCTTAAAAATTCGGGATCCCTTCTCTCTCTCTTAGAGAGGCTATTTACAATTTTCCTCCCAAACCCTAATTGGACACCTGTCACTCTTTAATTAGTTGTTAATTTCTTTGGGAATAAGTTAACCCAAATAAACCCTAGTCCTGATTAAGTTTCCTCCGCCTTAGTGCCAGTCTCATCTGTTTACTTTACCAAGTTAATCCTGAAATGATCTTCTGGTTGGCCAATTCAGATTAGCAAGAATGATCAAAAAAAGGACAATTGAGAGCACAATTCACGTGTTATAAAAGCATGTTTTTTTAGGATTCCAAGTTGGCAGGTCCATCTCGGCAAGAGTGATAAGAAGGGAAAGCTGATTGCGCCATGAAAATGTCAGGAGAGAACGTTTTGGTTGGCTGGAATAGTCCTACGTGGCAGGACTCCAGGTCGGCAGGTCCAGCTCTGCAAGACTGAGCACACCATGCACGTGCCGGGAGGGCGCGTTCTAGTCGACTGGAACAGTCTTAGGTGGTAGGACTCCAGGTCGGCAGGTCCAGCTCGGCAAGAGTGATCAAAAGGGACAACTGATTGCGCCATACACGTGTCGGAAGAGCATGTTCTGGTCGGCAGGAACAGTCTTGGGTGGCAGGACTCCAGGTCAATAGGTTCAGCTCGCAAGAGTGATCAGAAGTGACAAGTGAGCACGCCATGCACGCGTCGGGAGTGCACGTTCTAATCGACTGGAACAGTCCTGGGCGGCGGACTCCAAGTTGGCAGGTCCAGCTCAGCAAGAGTGATCCGAAGGGACAACTGAGCACGCCATGCACATGTCAAGAGTGCATGTTCTGGTCGACTTGAATAGTCCTGGGTGGCAGGACTCCAGGTCGGCATGTATCCAGGTCTGCAGTGACCATCTAAACATCCAACACATGCTAACGTCGCCGGTTCTGGTCAGCATGGACCATGCTGATTGGCCGATCAAAAGTGAGGGCCAGTGCAATAGTCAAGGACTTTAGTGGCATGGCATTCAGAGCGGTGAACAAGTCGAGGATGTCGGCAACACGGCGATCGAGGATGTTAGCAGCACAGAAGTCAGAGCAGTGCAATAGTCGAGGTGGCTCGATGGTCGAGGACATCAAGTTGCGTGTAACACCTTTCCCGAGGTTATGGTCGTATGAAGAGACCATTCGAGTTAGTTTGTTTGTCTAGTGGTTTTGATTAAATACCGGCCTATCTAAAAAGCTGGACCCAAGTTTTCTTGTGTGGTCTTCGAGGCAATATTAACCATCAACACAAACCAAAGTTTCTCTAAAATCTGAACGTGAGTGTTTTTCTTTGTTCCTTTTGGACGTATCATTTTGAAACCGGTTTATTGGCTTGGATACAGCTCACTGGAAATTTATCATTAATAAGAACACTAAATTGCAAGAATTATCATTGTGCAATTTCACCATGCATGTGTATTGATGATCATTTTAAGCGAGGAATATGACAATTTCTTTTGGTTCCTACATATACTTAAAATAAGGTTCTTATGTACTCATATTATGTTAACAAGTTATGGACATGTTTAAATATAATAATGGTAATCTGAGAATGCTTCAAGTTTTAGAACAATTATAAATATAACCTTGGGTATCTGATAATGCTTCAGGTTTTGGAACAATTATAAATATAACTGTCTTGATTCGGGTGTGAGTATAACTCTACGTATAATAATTGTAATTTGATATGATAGGTGTTTATTACTCGTGTTTAAAATTATTTTTTACACTAATATTTTAGGATTATATTTTAAATAATGTATCTTTCCAAATATGTCAATATGTAAATGTATTTATTACCAATGGTAGTAATCATATATTCAATACCAATAATCTTATTCATAGTGATAATAATTATATTATCAATACCAGTAATTTTAATACCTGTGGTAGTAATATTATCAAATGAGTATGATGTATTACTAGTGGTTGTAATCATATTATTAGTACCAATAATCTTAGTACCACTGGTAGTAATCATACTATCAAAACAGGAGGATGCACTTCTTTACAATGGTAAAAGTTATTTCTTTCATTTGCGTTTAGGTTTTCGAGTCAAAGGTTTGGGCTCAACTATGCGGATATGCTCTTGACGGAACTTTCAAAATGATGAATAAGCGACGGCTCATGGTGGCAGCTTGGTTTGAGATTTTCTTGTTCGAGTAGGATAGCACAACTTGAGGTTTTCTTGTAATAAGTTAAACTGGTCGCGTTTTGCTTCTAGGCTCGACGAGTCAATCAGAATTTCCATCGAATTTCATTTGATATACAATAAAAAGATTTTTATAAGTTAATTATTCTAATTTAAGTCTATTGTTTATTATAATTAAAATATGATAATTGTAATTTAGAATTTTGGGTGTATTTAATAAGATTACTTATATTTGGTAGTCATTGAAATCATATTTGATGGCTTATGATGAGAAATAATTTATATGATAATTTTATTACGCGAATCGTGAGGAATGATAAAATATAATATATGATATAACTAGTACTAGTAATCTTATTGCTAGTGACAATAATCATATTATTAGTATCAGCAATCTTATCATCAGTGGTAGTAATTATATTATCAGGATCGCTAATCTTATTATGGAATATCTTTTTATAAAAAAAAAAAAAAAAAGAACTTATCAAAATAATCAAACACAAAATAATAGTATTTTTCCTTTAATTCAACAATCCAAAACAAAATGGTACCATATAGTAACAACAATCATAATCTTATTGGTATAACAAAAATAATCTTATTGAGAAAAACAAATATTCACAAAATTGCAATGACATATACCAAAATATTAAAATCAAAAGAGAGAGAGAGAGAGAGAGAAAAAGAAAAGGAAAGAAAGAAATAAAATCAAACAAGATTAATCACCTGAGAGATTTAAAGAGAGAATTACTCGAGAAAACGACGACCTCTCATGAGAAACTTTGTCCGGTAGATCGGTAGCAACAAATTCATCGCTAAATATTTTCTTTTATTTTAATATTAACGATGATAAATGAGTTATCGCAAATAATATCCTGTCATTATTTTTCAAGTTACTTGCGATTTACTAATCTTATTATCAGTAGTAGTAACTTTTACAAGTGGTAGTAATCATAAAATCAGCACCAGTGCTAATTTATTACCAATTGTGATAATTTTTAGATTATTGATTTTGGTAATTTTACTAATTCTTTGTGTGAAATAACTATACCAATTAAAGCTTTTTACTACCGATTCAATAGGAGGTAGACTCAAAATGATAAAAAATATTAATGGTAAAATTTCCAGATTAAACGAACATTGGAAATGGCCGGAATCGACGTCGGAAATTTCTGTTTTTCTGTGTGAATAAACTTTGAATGACAATTCAATGGGGTAAACAAACTTCGATTGACTTGAAATCTTGTATGTAGACTCTAAATAATTATAGAAATCAATGTAAAAATTTCAGATTAGACGAACGTCAGAGTAAACCAGAATTGACGCTCGAAGTTTCCGATTTTATGTGTGAATAACTATAAAAATCAAAACTTTGACTGGCTATTCAACCGAAAAATAGACTCCGATCAACTTTAGATTTTGTAGGTATACTAGTTGATAACAATAATTTATGGTAAATATTTCTGATTAAACAGATGTCGGATATGGCCGAAATTGACGCCAGGAATTTTTAATTTTCTGTGTGAAAAAACTATAAAAATGAAGCTTTGACCAAATATTCAACAAGGCAAACGACCTTTGATTGACTTAGAATTTTGTCGGTCGACTCGAAATGACAACAGAAGTCAATGTTAAAAATTTCAGATTAAATGGACATCAGAGCTATTTGGAATCAACGCCGAAAGTTTGTGGAGATAATGGAGAAGGTGATTTGGGTATATGGGAGGTCTTTTTGACAAATTATCCGAAATATAGTTATGAATAAAAAAAGGAGATAAAAGATTCTGTGGAAAAAAGCCTTATGTTTTTATTTATTGATCAATCTCCCTATCAAATTTATATATAAATAAATTTAAATAAGAGTATCCATTTCAATTCGTAAAATAAATATTTATATAAGGCATAAATAAAACGTAGCACAATTCATATATATCAAAACTATATTTCTCACATGACAAAATATAAATTTAATAACAAATGTCTAATTTATTATTAGTTATATAAATCTCATTCTTTTGAACTCCCATTCTACTTTATTAATATTTATAGACATAGATAAACGTTATAGTAATTAATTATTATTTTTAATTACTATATTTGGAGTTTAGAAATAATAACATTTATATCATTCATAATAAAATACAAACATTTTTTGAAATTCATATTTTATTGCGTGACAAAATGGCTTTGCTTTTTCTAAATTGTGTTTTTTTTTTATGTCTTAGGGGAACTTTTGGAAATTTATTATATGGACCTGAGTGCACCTTGTTAGCTGTATCCGACAAATATACATTATCATCGATGATATGTGTCAGTTATACATGATGATATTTGACATTTATATATGATGATATATATCAAAAACTGAGAACTTAGGGTTTAGATTTTCATTTTAGGGTTTAGTTACCATTTTTAGGGTTTAGTTTTCTATTTTAGGGTTCTGGAGTAAATCTATCATCGTACCAGTTATAATATATATATGTATATATATATATATATATATATATATATATATATATATATATATATATAGAGAGAGAGAGAGAGAGAGAGAGAGACCAGCTTTTAGTCGAAGAAGTTTTTATTTAATTTATTTTAATGTGTATTTCTCATTGTTTATATTTTGTGTGTTCCATTATCTCATTTCACCTATATACTAAACGTAAAATTTCTTATCTTACGTGTCTGCATATGAAGTTTTTGATTGACGTGTAATTTTATGGTGGCTTGGATGCTTGTGACTGATTTTGGAAGTTTTGATATACTAAAATATAGGAATCCTAATCTCTACCTAATTTAATATATTTTCTTTTATTATATTTTTCCTAACTTAATATTTTTATTTTATTATATTTTTTTTATAACTTAATATTTTCTTTTTATTAAATCTTGTCTAGTTCAATATTTAATTTTATTCTTCTAATATAAAAATATAAAAATCATATATATAAATAAATAAAAATCTAAATTAGTTGTTTTAATTGAAAGATGAATTGCTTATAAATAATGTTAATTACAAAAAGCTTAATTATAAAAATAATTTAAAATTATTTGCATTTATATAAAAGTTAAAATAATTTTATTTTTAGAATTTCGATTATAAAATATTAGCAAACTATGAGTTATTTGCAATAGTCCAGGTATGTAACGAACTATTATTAATGAAATCATTCAAAACATAAAAAATATGAAATTATAATAATAACTAACTAGTTAATATTGATTAAATACTGTTAAAATGAGACACGAGTTGAGAATATGATAACTTTTGAGTATTTATAAGTATGTAAGTAAAAGTTATTAATAAATTTGGTCTAAACATTAAAAGTAAATATATTTAACAATAATAATTAATAAACTAGATAGGGGTTGATAATGTGATGACTTTTGAACTTTTTATAAGTATGTAAATAAAATTATTAATAAACTTAATGTAAATATTAAAATATAATATTACTTAACAATAAAAAAAGTTAATAAATAGTTATTAGACATCAGTAGAAGGAACGAGTTGAAAATGCAGTATCTTTTACTTTTTTTTTAATAAGTTGGGTCAAGTGGTTGGAAAGTAGAAGATAAATCTCAAATATTTTGAGAGGTTTAGGGTTCGAACCCTTGTCAACACCCTTATAAAGGGTTAGTGATACCACTTGAGCTACAAGCTAGTGGTTGCAGCATCTTTTAATTCTATATATTTAGATTTAAAAATTCTATAATTATCACAAATATTATTTATATTTATCTTTTGATAAACTTATGTAACACAATGTGTTGTTAAACTAGTAATATTATATATGTATGTATAGTTATTTAATTTGATGAAGATTGACTGATTGACAATGCAAAAGGGAAAGGGAAAAAAGGGTATTTTAGGGCTTCTCCAACCGTTCTACATACGCAAGTTTGCAGTCCGAAATTTCTCCAACCGGCCGAAAAGCAATCTCAAATTTCCGTTTGCTATCTTCCCTATCCTCTCTAAACTCATATTTGCATATACACTATTCAAAACACAATTGCTCTTTTCATCTTTCAAAAATGCAAAGTGCCTTTTAATATTTCATAAATTGCAAAGTAGTACTATTTAGAATTAATAAGAATATATATATATATATATATATATATATATATATATATAATTAACTTTTATTTATTTTTTTTGTAAGATGTTAATTAAGAAAATAATTAAAATTATAGTTGTAAAAATTAATGAAAAATAAATTAAAACTATTGTGGTCTTAATGTGATTTTCTTTTCAGTAGTGTAATTCCTTCTTATTAATAAATATTTAATTTAGTGATTCTTTACATTTATTTTGTATGAATTTAGTGATTAAATTGTTCAAATATTGGTCAAATATGGTCGTTGGAAAAGGAACTAGTTGACCTAATTGTTCAGCTCTTTGTTTTTTATAATATATTTTTTCAACTTCAACGATGGCACGAACATAGGGATCTTGGATAGAATTCAAGTCTCAATGCAATATTTTGTTTTCTTCCTTCGGTTCTTTAAGTAAGTAATTATGTTTTGAATTTCCAAATGATAGTTCATTTGGGAGTCTGTCTTCTTTAACTCCTCTAAAAAGCTGTTTAATTCCCTATTACACAGTCCAAATGATAGATATCATATCTTCTTCATTTTTTTCTTTTTAATTTGGCTTATTTCACTACCATAAGTCATTTTGGTTGAGAACCACCAAAGACATTATCATCATCATTCTCTAAGGTTAGAGAAAATAAATAGATACCCAAAAGGGACTTGCGGAGCAGACTCTGGAGTATTATTTTCTGACTCGGAAGAGGGATATATGGAAGATGGTTGTTTGGCGTTCGTAGAACAATCCTTAAATTTCTCGAAATCCTTAATGATGCCCCACACATGATCGTATTTCCAACCTGATTTGAAATTTGGATTTTCAATGAATTAATGATTTGGCTTGTTGCATTTTTATATAGTTAATATAGTTAATTTCATGTTCAAATACTAATTCTTGAAATTAAAAGGTAATCATTTAATGCTCATAATATCTTCATTTAAAGCACCACTCTTATTAAGCCCTCTCATTATTCTTATACATCAATGGAGTTTCTTTGTTGCTTTCTCGAGAGATCTAATTCGAGCCTGCAAAGATCTTCTTGTGAGAATCTCCTAGTTCCCTAGTCTTTCTTTGTTGAAAGCATCTTCTACACGAGACTATAGTCGATCTACTGATTGGTTCACCTCAACAATTGGGTCTTGTGAGATATTCATATAAATTGAACACAAGAGGATGTCTTCAGCATGTTTAAAGTCAGAAGCACGTCTATACATTCTTGCAAGAAAGTTAAAGGTATTAGATGTATATTTGACAAAGATAAAATGTTAAGATGTTGTGAATTCAAGCACAATAACATATTTGTATTTATATCCATAATTTTCATGCTTTTCCACTTCTGCAAATATATGTGAATATACCACATCCACAACTCACTACAAAAAAACCGGCCATTGATGGGCGGAACCGTCAGCAATCAATTTACTGGCGAGTTTACTGACGGGCGATACCCGTCAATATTTTTGGCGTTAGTAAATTGATTGTTGATGGATTATCGCACCCATCAGCATTTGCTGACGGATTAAGCCAATCACTCCTACAAGATTCTCATATTTTTCCACATCTAAAATAGATATGACTACACCACACCCATCACTCTTACAATACTCACATTTCTCCACTAAAATAGAGTGACTAAACCACGCCCATCACTCTTATAAGTTTCTCACATTTCTACAAATCTAAAACAAATATGACTACGCCACATCCATCACTCTTACCTCATGTTTCCCCATATCAGAAACAGATGTGACTACACCACACATACCACTCTTACAAGTTCTCACGTTTCTGCACACATGAAATAGATGAGACTACACCACAACTGATTCACACAATCTCACTACTATAAATATATAACATGCCATGCTCAAAAGTTGCTCGCTCACATTTTATAACATACTTCTCTAACCTAAAAAATTTCGTCTACCAAAATAAATTTCAATATCGATAATTCGTCATCTTCTTCTTCTTCGGATGATAATCATAATAATAATATGTAGATAATAAATAACCTACATGAGAAACAAAAAATGATATGCCATCATATTGTTAATAACAACATGATCCTCGACCAACTTCTTAAATAGAAAAATCACAAAGTAATACATGGTAGTTCAATTCCAGGACATATCATCATCAATCGCAATTAGGAGGATGATGTTCGTAGATTTTACAGGTTTAACTTTACAAATCATTCAATGTACAATGAGGCCATGTTTAGCAGGAGATATCGACTGTCTCATTCACTGTTCCTCCACATTATTGATGTAGTTAAAGATCATGACCACTACTTCCAACAACGACCAAATCACATTGGAAAGCTTGGATTATCACCTATACAAAAAATAACGACAGTGTTTCGTATGTTAACATATGGTGTACCAGCTAATTCAATTGACGAATATATTAAAATAGGTGAGTCCACTACAATCAAATCATGAAGAAATCCTATTGAGAATTAGTGGGGATATTTGCGGAGCAATACTTGAATACGCCAACATGTAATGATATTCCTATACTACCATCTATTGGTAAAAAATGTGGATTTCCCAAATGTTAGGTATTTTAGATTGTATGCACTGAAAATGAAAAAATTGTCTTACCAAAGAGGCTGGGCAATATGCAGGTCGTAGAGGAAATCTAATTCTTGAAATATAGCAGATTATGATCTTTGGATATGGCATGCTTATTTCGGGTTTCCAGGCACCAACAATGATATCAATGTGTTGGAGTCATCTCATCTTTTTCAAAATCTTACTCAATGTATTACTCCTACAGCTAATTATGTAATTCAAGGAAAAGAATATAATATAATTTACTATCTGGTATATATCCAAAATGGTCTACCCTTGTACAAATAATTCATGAGCCACGTGATCCCCCCCAAAAAAGTATTTTGCAATGAAATAAAAATCATGCAAAAAAGAAGTAGAATGTGCACTCAGAGTTCAAGTCATGTTTTGCCATTGTAGCAGAACTGGTTCTTTTCTTGAGAAAGGAAGTGTTGCACGAAAAATGACCACATGTATAATTTTGCATAACATGATAGTGGAGGATAAACGTGACCTCATGGTGATCAATGAAAATGCCAAATTTCAAGAGCTCATATTTTGAAATAAACAAATAAGGAATAAAGATGCTCATATTACACTTCGTAATGCATTAATCAATCATATGTGGGAGGAGTTTACTAATTTCAAGATTTAAATGATCATCTATCTTTTCTTTTGTTTATGTTATGTTCACGAATTAATTAGTTTTTTATAATGTTTAAATGTAATTTTATTCTCAAGTAATATAATTACTTATTATTTAATGAATATTTATTTTATTTATTTTTACATTTATTTTGAATGTTGATTGATAATTATTATTACTAGACTCTTTGTGATATAAAAAGATAACGAGTCCAATTTATAAATTTTATAAAGTATAGATATTGTTAAAAATATATTAAAAATGATGTGAAAAATAACACAATGCAAATATTATTTTGAGTTTGAAATAAATTTATTGGTCGAATATGTATTACTCTTTAATACGACACTTATTACATTCTTAAATTTGACAATGAGAAAATGGCTGAAACAGGCCGCATTAACAATTGCGCACGTAAAGAATCCAATCCCCAAGTCTTGAGGGCAATGGGACCCATACACATAATTAATTTGTAAAGGACATGAAAATAGATAATTATCTCCTTTAAAACATAATTAAAATTAAGTGGCCAAAACCCCTCTATCTGATGGTCTTATCTTGATTATTTAAGGGCTCTATTCTCCGAGTAATTATAATGTGGACTTATGTTTACTTTAGAGAGTCCACCTATTAATTTAATGAGTAGGTTTGGGTGAGATCGGTCTCATAGAATGAGATCATTTTTTACTATTTTATTAATTTGACCCGGATTCGGATCCGGACCNCCGGTATCAAGAACCAAACCCCCCAAATCCCCCAAATTCACGTTTTCTCTATTTTTTTCTTGCTAAAAAATTCTCCAAATTCATCGGCAAAATTTACGAATTTCTGCAACAAATTCAACACGGAAACTGCATATTCAACACGAATTTCCGAAACTTGAAGACAAATTCAAGCGATTTTAGGATAAAACGCTCAAGAACAAAAATATAAAATCGAAGTATAAATCAAAGTAAGACTACGGATCAGGAATCAAATTCCGCATCTCTGACTCGAATCCGGTTTCAGGTAAATAAAATCTCTTCTCAATTTAGAAATCGAAAAATTTGGGGAAAACTTGATTCGATATATATTTTCTCTAATATGGAAAATATTAGAGGAAATTATGGAAAATAATTTTGTTGAAGATATTACACCATTATCTTCTCAATTTTGTTGATGCATATGCAGGACATTCGTATACTACAAAAATTATGGAAAATAGTACAATAGTTGAAGATATGGAGGAAATTAATACTATTGCAGAAAATACGGACACAGGTATTACCAAACTTTCTATCTTTTTAATACTTTTAGTACTGTTTGTGATACTTTTGATACTATTTCTGATACTTTGTAATGATATTTTAAATAAAGGATGTGATGGTGCTGATTGTATTCCTACATCAATTAGAGAAGAAGATATAGACCAAGGTATAACTGCACTCTCTAATCTTTGTAATACTTTTAGTACCGTTTATAATGCTTTTATTACCATTTTTGATACTTTTCATACTATTTGTGATACTTATAAATTCTATTTTGGTTGAAGGTATTACTGCAATTTATAATGGTGTAATACTTTTAATACTGTTTCTAATACTTTTAATACCTTTTGTGGTACATTTCATACTATTTGTGATACTTTATAAATGCTATTTTGGATGAAGTTATTACTGCGCTTTCTAATTGTTTTAATAATTTTAGTACCATTTGTAATACTTTTATTACAGCCTCTGATACTTTTGATAGTATTTGTAACACTTTTTATTGCTTTGCAGAACTAAATGATTTAGTGGATATAAGGGGCTCTTTAATAGGGATAAGAAGAAAAACAATACAGGAACTTTATGATTTGTAATGTGATCATGCTCATGCAGTGGGATTTAACGTGCGCAAGTCAACGGACAAAAAGAATACTGATGGACAATTAAGAGAGAAATATTTTGTTTGTTCTTGCACCCGTAAAAAATGTTATGAAAACAGGGGACGTTGCAGGGAGAAGAAAAAAAGTCGTTAGTACATGGACGGATTGTAAAGCGTTAATAAGGATCAAGTTGGATAAAGATATACAAGAATATGAAGTTCTTCTTCACGTTGAAGGACATAACCATCCGCTCACTCGAACAGAATGGGGTCATTGACATAGATCACAAAGAGAAATTATGGAGGAAAAGGGCAAAGTGATAGAAAGTACGATATCTTCGGGGATGAGAACGATGGATTCTTACCATTACATGGCGCAGGAGGCAGCTGGTGAAAACAACCTTGGCCATAGAGTGAAAGATCACCTGAATTACGTGGCACGGTACAAAATGCAAGAGATACAAGGTGGAGATGCGCAGAGAATTATCGATATTCTATCTCAACAAGCTTCTACTGAAGACGACTTTTTCTTTAGAGTGAGATTGAATGAGGACAGGAGATTATGTAGCTTGTTTTGGAGAGACTGAATGATGAAAGAAGATTATAAGTTGTATGGATATGTTGTTGTTTTTGATACAACATATCATACAAATCGGTATGACCTAGTATGTGCTCCTTTTGTTGGTATGAACAATCACAAGAACAACGTCATATTTTCACGTGCATTTCTTGCCGATCAAAAGAGAGAGTCATTTGAATGGCTGTTTGAAAATTTTAAAAAGTCCATGGGTGGCCAATGTCCAATAACTATATTCACAGACCAAGATTTTGCAATCTCTGCAGCAATAGAGAAGGTTTACTTTTACTTTCTTTTGTAATACTTTAAAGTGGTTTTGTGATACTTTAAGATAGTTTTGTAATACATTTATTAATACTATATTTTTCTATTTTTACAGGTTTATCCAACAACAAAATATCGTCTTTGCTTGTGGCACCTCTATCAAAATGCAATAGTCCGGTTTGGGAAACTGAAAAATGATGATGCATTTAACGTCATATTTAACAAATGTTTGAGGGGTACATAATTATATATATTGGTTTTATTTTTGATAAAATTCCATGCAATAATTTATGCAAAAACTTATAGAAGTAAATATTACTTTTCTGATACTGCTTTAGTATTGTAATACATTTAATTATAATTTGTGATACTTTAAATTATAAATCTAATACTTTATTATAAAAATATATGATAGGTTGTGTTGATGAGAATGAATTTCAACGTTGTTGGGAATCAATGATTTCGGATTTTGATCTACAAAATAATAGTTGGTTTCAGCTTTTATATACCTTAAGAGAGAGATGGTGTACAACTTTTAGCAATGATCTCTTCTCTGCCAGAATGTTATCATCACAAAGAAGTGAAAGTACAAATAATGCACTCGGATACAAGGTGAAAAAGACGACGAGCCTGACTCATTCTTATGAGTATTGYAAAAGAATGTTAGAGAATTGGAGGAGAACAGAGGAAAATCTAGAACTCACCTACTCAAAGTCTGCTCCAACGCCATCCTTGGATTCAATACCAATCATAAAGCATGCTGCCCAGGTGTACACAATATCACTTTTCAGAGTTTTTGAGAATGAATTCATAACCGTACTTTCTATGAAATGCACAATATATTATGAAGATGAATTAATGAAGGTCTTTGACGTTTCATCTAATGAAACTGTGCAACGATACATCGTGTGTGTTTTGATCCAAGAACCCATCTCGTCACATCTTCATGCAACAAGATTGAAGAATGTGGATTCTTATGCTGTCATGTTTTAAGGGTTTTCAATATGCATGGTGTGGAAAAAATCCCAGGTGTGTATGTCAAGAAACGATGGACGAAGATGGAAAAATCTAAAATTTGGGACAAATTAAGTGTCAAAAGTATGTCTATCGAAAACCAGGAGGATTTTGTTCCTTGGCGACATGAGATAGCAAGAAAATACTATAATATTTTAATGCAATGTCAATCACATGAAGAATCCCAGAGGATTGTGAAAGAAGGATATAGTAGAGATTGTATTGCAATTAATAAACTCACGAAAACCTTTGAAGATATTGAGTTAAATGATGAATCCGACTAAACAAGTAGCTCCAAGAATCAAGTTCTTGATCCTCAACGCTCGAAAAATAAGAGGAGATCAAAAAGGGTGATGGGACCACTTCAAAGAAAAAGTAAAAAAAAAATTCAAACGTAGCAGCTGTGCGTAAAGAATTCGGATCAAAGACACCAAATACGCATTTGATTTAGTTCTTCTTTTTTAATTTTATTTTCAGAAATACTTTTAATATCGTTTCTGATACTTTAAATACATTCGCGATACTTGATCCAGATATAATAAAAATTCACGTTAATTTTGTGATACAATATTTTGTGATACTTTTAATATATTTCTTGATACTTTTAATACATTTTGCGATACTTAAACATTTATTAAAAAAAGTATACCAATTTTGTGATAGAAACATAAGTGTGTTCTGTGATACTTTTAATATATTTTGCGATACGTTTAATACATTTTGCGATACTTGAGCAGAGATTATAAAAATCTTACTAAATTTGTGATAGAAAAATAAGTGTGATTCTAAAATTCATCAAATTATGATATAGTAAAAAAAACGAACAATAAGCAAAACAAATAAAAAAAAAACACCCAAAAACATAGATCATACAAATTCATCTAATAAAAATCCCCCAAGCATCATATTCATTCCAACAAAAACCACTTTCGTACTAGTAAAAAAATCCACCTGCCTTCAAAACACAAATATATCTAAAAAAAACTTCCCCAAAACAGGCATCAATATAAGAAACCACTTGCGTCCTAGCGCAAACATAGCAAAAATATCCAAAACAAATCCACCTGCCTCCAAAAAAATATATTCATCTAAAAAAATTTCACTAAACAGATATCAATCTAAAACCACCTGCGTCTTAGCGAAAACATATCCTAAATAGTCAAGTAAAATCCAAACACGTACACATCCATTAAAAAAAACTGAAATTGTTTCTAGCACACAAAATGTGCTTCACACAATCACTTTCTACACTTACAAACTGCAACATCAGCTTTTCTTTATTCAGAAACCTGTCGTTTCAACTCTGGTTTCTCTTCATAAAAGTCTTTCACTTCCTTCAGAATATTAGCACGAACAGAGTTGAAAGGACTTGAAATTAGGGTTGCAGAAACCTCAACCCTAATAGCATGTCGAATAGGAGCCTTCAAAAAATAGAAAAAAAAATTACAAACTGCAATACAATCCTTATTGTCCAAAACTAACAAAAACAGAAAAATAAAGAAGAAAAAATTACCTTTAACAGACTCGGAGATGTGTATGGGACGCCATTGAAAAGCTTCATATGGTGCATTAGATAAACACCACAATCTTGATCTTACTTCCTCGTTTGCCAGAGAAAAGGGACATTTTCAAAGATGTAATCCTTTATATCGGCAGCACATGGATGACTTGTTGATTCCATAAATGCTGCCATTTCTTTAGCCTATATGGAAAATAAATATGTTGGAACAAAGGCAAAAAAAGTAGAAAAAAAGAAACAGATAGAAAAAGTAAATTTGTGATACTTTTAACATGTTATATAATACTTTTAACATGTTTTGTGATTCTATAAAATAAGGATCAATTTTTATAAAAAAGAATATAACTTACCAAAATTTTAACTACTTTCTCATAGCAATCGAAACCATCCCACTTGCGGTTGTCCAAATATTGCAGTTTTTTCATAGGAGTGTTGATCACAGCACAAAAATAATGCTCATTGTAAAGAATGGGAACAAAAATTTGCAATTCAAAAAAACAATCATACTAATTTTTTATAAAAAAAATAAGTGTGTTCTGTGATACTTTTAGTATATTTTCTGATACTTTTAATACATTTTGTGATACTTGATCAGATATTGTAAAAAATCAGCCTAATTTTTTGATACAAAAAATAAGTGTGTTCTGTGATACTTTTAATATCATTTGTGATACTTTAATACATTTTGTGATACTTGATCAGATATTGTAAAAATCATAATAATTTTTTGATACAAAAATATAAGTGTGTTCTGTGATACTTTTAATATCTTTTCTGATACTTTTAATACATTTTGTGATACTTGATCATATATTGTAAAATAATTAACAGACTTACCATTTCAAGCTTGTTGAAATCTACATTAAATAAACGAAGCCACAGCTTCCAACACCCATGAATATTAACAGAATTCTCAAGTGCTTTCTCCTCATCCATCGGAATCCCATCAACAATTTTTGCAACATTCAACTTTAAAAAAAAAACAAAGAAAATGGCAAAAATTAAAAGTTTTACAAATAGAATAAATAAAAAAACATAAATAAATGTGACTAATTTAAAAATTGAGAACTTACACTACTGCCAGTGCTGAAGCAAAAACGACGACAACTCTCACCACTATTGGTAGAGTATATATATCATCACATATAAGTTAAATCCTAAATTTAAAATATAAGATCTGAAAATGAAAAACTAAACCTTAACAATAGAAAATTAAACAATTAATGAAAAAAAAAAAAGCCGAAGTCCTAAAGTTTTATCATAATATCATCATATATAAATAACATGCATCTTCACATATAATTTGTGGCAATAATGAATTATTGTCGGGTTCACTTTACTAGGTGTTTGCGAGTTCATGTAATAAATTATCCTATTATCCACCTCTATTTAATTTGTAATAATATTACATAATGTGTTTGTGTGTTTACGTGTGTGTGTGTGTGTGTGTGTGTTGAGTGGCACGAGTCTCCTAGGAGGATTAACAAACTAAGTAAATTACAACTATTAATGTATAATAAAACTTTATATATGTATAAGATTAGGTTTAAATAAGAATTACTATCTTATATGAGAACTTATGGATAATTATGGGTCTTATATCTAATTAAATGGATGAACATGATTTTTTGTATTTTTTCTTATTTGATTAAAAGCACTAAAATTATATAATAAAGGTAATGTTGGGTATATAAGCTAATATTTAATAAAATCACTCTCTGTTATATAATAATAAATCTGCTAGTATATAATAGGGACAATTGCCAAATACTACATAGGAAAAAATATTTTTGTCAAATACTCTAACCAATTATACAAAATGTCAAATAGTCCAATCATAAATATACAATTACAATGTTACCCCATATAATAATAATATCAATAAACAACACACCACCACCACTACTCCATTCAACCTCCCGCCGGCCACCCCCGCCGCCATCGTTGCAACTGTCCGGCCGCCGTAGATTTTTCGGCGACCACCGCCGGAAAAATTTCCGGCGAGTATTTCTTTTTTTTCTTTTGCCCAAACATAAAGTAAGAAATCTCACTATAAAGTAAGAAATTCTTAATAAAAAATTTTCTTACTTTTCCATACATAAACTATGGAATTTTCACTATAAAGTAAGATTATTATTTTTTTTTGAACATAAATTAAGAGTACTTTATCTTATAAATAAAGTAAGAAATTTTACTATAAAATAAGAATCTTTATTACTTTTTCGAATATAAAATAACAAACTTTCTTACTTTATAAGATATAAAGTAAGAAACTTTATTACCTTGTCAAACATAAAATTCGAAATTTCACTATAAAATAATATATAGTTGTATTAAATAAGAAATACATAATAATAATTTGCTATTAAGAAAGTTTTTTTTTCTTTTTTTTGGAGAAAAAAAAAGGTGTGTAATTAGTAAGAAATATGTAACAACATTTGAACATCAAAGCAAGAAACCTTTGCAATCAAAATAAAATACTTTTTGTCATCAAGTATGAATTTTTGAACATTAAATTAAAAACCTGTTACATATAGTAAGAAATTTGGACATATAGTAAGAAATGTTTCCGGTGATCGGAAATATTTTTGGACATTCAGTAAGAAATGTTTGGACATATAGTAAGAAATTCAAACATATAGTAAAAAATTTAGACATATAGTAAGAAATTGTTTGGGTTGAAAAAAAAACTGACTACACTGACTCCATGGACATGTAGTAAGAAGTTCAGACATACAGTAAGAAATTTTATGGACAATAAAAAAAAAACACGCTGAAAATAAATTCCGGCAACCGGAAAATATTTTCAGATGATCGAAAAAAAAAAGTCACCGGAAAAAAATTCCGACCGGCGGTGGCAGCAGGTGAGGCGGCAGACACCTGCTGCCCCAATTAAATATTAATATTATTATTATTATTATTAGTAGTAGTAGTAGTAGTAGTAGTAGTAGTAGTAGTAGTAGTAGTAGTAGTAGTAGTAGTAGTAGTAGTAGTAGTA
>BMAC01000059.1:146643-169802 GCA_014905375.1 Phtheirospermum japonicum | reverse complement strand
TAATCATGACTTGCAATATACAAAATTCTAAGTTAGGAGAAAGAAAATTACAACCTAAACTAATTCTAATAATATACAAAATAATTACCAAATAATATAAGAATAAAAACTTTTCTAAACAATTAATATCTAATATATTTGGCAAGAAAGTCAAAATAATATATTGACAAAATAAACTCCTAAAGGGAATAAAAGTCTTAGAAACCTCATATGTATCAAACAACATATTAGACTCCTAATCCTTTTTAAACTCAATGAAAAATTCCCTTCAATCTTCCCCTTTTTGTCTTTCTTGGCCAAAACATACATGATCAAAATCAAAAGTATAAAACTTGAATAATCACCTAAAAACTCCCCCTAACTTGTTGCAATCAGAAAATTAAAGACCAAAAACCAAAGAAGCAGTAATTAGACATATCAAGAACAAATAACTACCACCAAATAAAAATATCTCTAGAACGAGATAATGACCCATAGTAAGAAACACTCCCCTTTGGTACAGTAGCGGTAGCTTCAAATCAAGTCTTTTCATCCTCTTTTGCATCATCTTCATTACAAAGCCTCATGAACAAATCAGTCCGACAATGAACAGCAGTATAACAATCCCCCTAAATATGTTACTACCTAACCGATAACATTGTGCAGCAACCTCATCAGTATGCAACAACTCCCCTGAAGTAAGAACATCTCTACGAAAAACATGTGCACCAGAAGCTCCATCATCATCAACTACTCCCCCTTTATTACAACTCCCCCTTTTTGGCCAGAAAGATCGAAAATATGAAGTAGGCCAATAAAGAAGCACAGAGGGCAATACAATGAGCAATAGCAGAACTCAAAAACTGTACTTGTCTCAAAAACAAGTACTCCAGACGTGAGCACTGCAAAACCAGAAGTGTTAGCGGGATGTTGGAACACCCGTAGTAACATTCTAAACAACATCAGGAGCAACACCAAGCACAACAGAGAAAGTGAGACCAGAACCATAAAGACACGTCTTCATCATCAGAATATTGCACTAGAAGATCACTAAGATGAGTCTTGTCGTTCAAAATGGAAGTGATAACCATAAAGAACCATGGCTGCAAGTAGAAGGAATGCGAGGGACATATCCTTGAGACATCAACACTCGAAAGACAAGTCTAGAAGAAGCAGGGACCACGTTGACAAGGTAGTCATGGTAATGAACAACACTTCATTAAACACCTGCAACCCAAAGCTAAATGGCATCCAAGTACCAAGCATATGAAGCACGCGAGTATAAGCCTCAATGACTCGATAACTGTTAATCGAAGGAATCCAGTTTGCACAACAAATCATGTAAACACCCACAAATGGAGACAACCATGAAGAAGCGAACGGAGAGGACCATCGATCACATAAATCACCCATTAGGAACCGGATCATCATATAAAAGTAAGAAGACAACGGTTCACCTACACAATCAAGAGTCTCAAACAAAACATTAAATGCACAACGGTTTAAGGTTAAAAATATTACTACGTACATAGACTCAACTTAAATTAAATGTTCGACTTTTTAAAACCTCATCATTCAAATCGGCATATAACTCATACACCATAGAAATATCAAGATGCACAATATCAACCACAGTAAGAAATAAATGATGACGCTCAAGAAATTTTCTCAATTTAAAAGAAAGAAAAGACGTTAAGTGCCTACGTTTTGCTTTAATCAATGAACGATCATCAATAAAAAGACAAACCTACCAGAAACAACCTTGGAATAAAAAGGTTCAGAAAAGATGTTAACCATATCATAATCAGAGCTTAATGTTGGCCCCGGTGCTGGAACATCCTCAGCAACATTTCCATTAACACCTGCAGCAACATCTTCGCATACAAAACTGACCTTATTATTTGTTGTATGACTATCAGCAGCATCAAAAGTAGCATGGGCAGTCCAGAAACATCCTCGGCATCAAATTTATCATTACTTGAGATATTAGGAATAATACTCGATCGAGGGCTAGAGGAACTAGAAATAATGCCCTTACTCTTTATAAAGAGATATGACAACATATGGCTAGTAGATTTACCATCATCAATCGAACTAGAGATCTGTATAGTATAAGAAAGAGTGTACTGTGCCACAAAATGTGAGGTATTTGGATTTATAAAAATTGAACCTAACCTCCAAAGACAAATTTGGTGCAGAATCATCATAAGTGTCATCAGCAACATGCAGCGACATTTGGAAAAATAGAACTGGACGGGGTGTTAGTAACACCAGAACTAACATTCGCACCAACATCAGAGGCGACATCTCCTCCTCCATACTTCTTTCGCTTCTTCTAGAGAACGAAATCTCTCCTCTTGTACACCATCAACAGAGCCAAAGGACTCAAAAACACCAAGCCCATAGCCAAGGAGGCGTTTGGACTTGCGAGAAGAAAAAGTGTAGATGTACTTGAGAGATTCATAAATAAGCACAAAGTGTTTGGAGTGTTCTCTACATCGATCTTGTTAAACTTGCCAAACGGTAACAAGACAACAAAGGCTTCAGTTTGCTCGGCAATATGAACTACATCAGTGGATGAAGCAAGCGGTTTTGGCGGTGAGTTAATAGCCATAGAGTGAGATGACAATAAAGCAGGCTCAATGGTCTAAGCAGTAGGAATCGGCGGTGATATAAGTACAAAAGATGCCCAAATCCAGCAATGATCGAAGTAGTCATGGATGACAACGATGGATTGAGTGGAAATTCAGACACGGTGGCAGAGCTAAGCAGGACGACGGTAGAGGTGGAAGTGGATGAACTCTTACTCGGACTTCGAGACAGTTAATTGACACTTAAAAAGATTAAAAATATTCTTGCACAAAAGATGTCAATCACGAAAATAAAAAACGTTCACAAATATTTGATAAATAAAGTGAATCATGCGTGTGATAATGAGAAGCCATATATATAGTTATAATAAACCAGAGAGTTCATAAAATTATAAACATAAAAGAATCCTATCAAATAAGAAATCATAACTAGGTTAAAATCCCTTATGATATGGAAACCCAAAATTACTAAGGGAACAAAAATCCACCTTCAACTCAAGTCAGCATAAGATGTGAAAATACTTTGTTTAACATTGTATCAATTCAGCCATATCCAACACAAACATGTATAACACCACAAGAGATCCAAGTTCCACAAAATTTTCCAAACGGAGAAGAAATTCACATCCACACTTTGCACACGGGAGCCAAGTTTCAACAAATAGAAAAATATCACCAAGTGATGCATGTCCTTAAATTATGACTAAATGTGATAAAGGAAAATTCTCACACACAAATTTGGTAAAAACATAGCTGCTACACAATACAGTCTCGGATGTGATGACATCCTGGATGATATTTGTCCACAAAATAAATGAATTGAAAATCCTTAACCCAGTTAATGACATAGTCATTTTAAGTTGCATATGCGGATTATATATTTTATGTCCGGGAGTAGTAGTACTTCCACTTTGCAGCAATAGAAGTAAGATAAACATCTCATAAGATCACATTGATCATTGATTTGATTTTGCAATTTATTCTTCATCCCTTTTAGGATGGCTAGGACTTCCTTCATAATACAAGATATTCATTTAAAAGAGATGGGAGAAATGCTTTTTCCTGTGATAGACAACCCACAATTTTTTTCGAGACTTTCAATCCATTTAGACAACACACATTGGGAAAGAATGTAAAGCAGATGGACTTATGCAAGGAATGCCTAAACAAAAAAAACAAAAACTAAAAAATTAATATACAATTAAGACAAATGTAAGGTCAAATGTCTCAACATGCAGGACGACACTCATACAGACCACCTATAGAGAGATTTTCTAAAGAAAACCCCTCTTACTCTAATGCCTTGGCGCTAATGTCTACCTGCCAATTTTCGGTGTTAATATACTCCACGCGAATAATGTCTTTGTCAACCAAATCTCGTATAGTGTGAAATTGAAAAATAATGGGTTCTGTACGAGAGTGTTGAAATAATATCTTTGATATCTCAGTCTCACTAGAGTTACCAACAAAAACAGTTAATGTGTTTTCAATTGAACTGTTCCCTTTAACAATTTTGAAAAACCACAATAATTGGGAAAAACCACCAAATATTATAAACTCAAGTTCTCCTAACAGAGAGGGCACATTAACATGTTCATACACACACCATAACATCATTTTGTTGTCCCAAAACACAAAGTCTTTTAATGCAAAGCATTTATCATATCTAAGTTCAAAAGAGAGTGGAAGATGGAGAGATCCTACCGTAGCACATTTCAAAGATGTACAACCTATACTTACCATCTTCCTGAGTGTAATCACTGTCTCTCCGGTGGAAATAGTGTTAGCAATAACAAAATCAACTTCAGACACAGTTTCAGCTTCAGCAACTTTAAATGTTACTGGCAGTGTTGGAACACCTGCAGTAACATCAAATTTCAGAATGTCAGATTTAGCAGAACTGTTCTGAACATCTCCTACAATTGAGAATGAAAAATATCCGTAGAATCAGATTCAAAATCAGCCGTGACAAGTGTTGGTCCAAATGTTGGAACACTTAGCAACACATCCGGCAAAACACTCTCAAGAGTGCCCAAATCGATCTTTTGAAATGCAAACAGGTTCAAGCTAGATACATGTTCATCAGTAGAAGAGAAAGATTTACAAACGTGACTAAGTTAAAATAATCTTCCTTGCATTCAACAAGATCTTTAAGTTCATGAGAATATTCCACTCTATCAAACAAGAATGAAACATTCTCAAAAATCACATGATGACTCAACCGGATTTCGGTGACTCTCAAACCGAACACTTTGAAAACCATTTTATTTAAAAACTCAAGTGATTCAAGAGTACCCAATTTTTCATCATGAAACACAATCCAAGTGAATATAAAGTCATTAAAAAGAACAAGACTGTACTTTATACCACACAGACTTTCACATTCAATAGTATTAACAATATCTAAGGCAAGATAACCAGAGATCAAAAACCCCTTCTTCATGAGACGATGATCATAAGTTAGTTTACCATTTATCCATTCAAAACTGACACTACTAACTTTAATGTTTAGTTTGGATAAAACACAAACAGCTTCAAATCTAACCAATTTCTTAATCATTTTCAAATTCACATCCCCAATCTTTTGGTGCCATAAACCAAGAACATCAATATTGGCAACACAACAAGATTGTATACTATGAAATAGGTAACAACGATCAGCTGCTCCTAAACCTGTAAAAGAACAAGTGTTAGAAACATCAAACACTTCGCAAGAATTTTTACCAAACTTCACATCAAAACCATCATCCCAACATTGGTTAATACTAAGGTGATTTACCACAAGACCTTTAGTATAAAAAACATAATAAGGCTTGAGTAAACCATGACCATTAAATTTACCAATTATCATATCATGAAGACCAAAATTATGGAAAACAAGGGAGTTATCAAGATCAAGCTTAACAAAAATATCACCCTCATTGTACTGGAGACCTGCTTCTGACAGAACATCAGAATTTAAACCAATATTAGTGCAGCCTAAAAATTCTGGACTGAATGTCGGTGTTGGTGTGCCAACATTCCCACCAACATCCTGAACAGCAGCACACAAAGTGACGACTTCTCCCTTTGAAGTCGTGAAAAACAAGTTTTTCTCAACATTAGGGCCTGTCTCTACTTCCTTACACTCATAGTCACTTAAACTAGCCTTAAAGATACTTCTCGCTAAAGTATTAGCACATTTAAAAGAAATGTGACCAAAATCAGAATACGCACGATATTTTAAAGACCCCAGAGTTTTAGGATTAAAATTCTCTATTAAATAGTTTGAGCTTGCTCGAGTTTTCAAAAACGTAGATTTTTGAGAAATTTTGTGCAAAGATCGTGTAGAGTTTAAAATAAGTTTTTGTCCACGACCCTTCGTAAAAGTACTCATACGTTTAAAAAGTGCAACACCATCCTTACACACAAGATAGCAATTATCCGCCATCCTTGTACCTGTAAGAAAACAAACATTTGAATCATCAAAAACTTTGCAAGTTTATTTATCAAATTCCACATTAATATTACTATCACAAAGTTGACTTATGCTAATCAAATTAGCCATAAGTCCTTCAACAAGAAGCACATTGTGAAGTTTCGGAAGGCCTTGAACATTCAACTTTCCTTTACCGATGATTTGCTCATGGTCTCCTCCTCCATATATCACTTTTCCTCCGTTGTATGTCTCAAAGTCCGTCAAATACTCACGAGTACCCGTCATACGAAGCGAACAACCGCTGTCAAAATACCAGGACCCTGCAATCATATTCTTAAAAGAAGTATAAACAAAACTACACTTCACATCAGATTTGCGAACCCAAATAGATTTGAATTTACGAGAGGTGTTAGTGGAAGTGTTACTGGGACTGACCAACACTGGACCAGCAGACCTTTTATTAGCAGTTTCAACTTTAAATTTATGACAGTAGAGTTTAATATGTCCAGACATAAGCAATGATGACAAATATATTTACGCTTGCGGAGTTTTGATTTTTGAGAGGTTTTAGGCAAGTTTTTACTTGGTGTTTCACAAGCTTCTTTTTATTTAACAAAAACAGGAGTTTTAAATAGAGTACTAATCTTATCGATACTCATCTTCTTCAAAGATTGAAGAGAAGTGTCAAACTTAGATTTTACATTACCAAGTTCTTCATCTTTTATTGTGAGAAGCACCTCCAAATGAGCGATAGATGCTTTCAACTCATCGTTCTCATAACTCAATCGTTCGTTCTCCTTGGTTAGAAATTTGGCCTTTTGAACCAACTTGACCCAATTGTGATACAACTCCTCGTATGCCTCCATCACCTCGATGTCCTTATCATTAAAGTCCTCAGACTTCGCATCTCCTGTAGCAATAATAGTGGAATTAGAATTCCCAAGATCAGATTCAATAAAAGGTGTGCTACACTTAGAACAAATAGGCGAATCTATAAGCTTGCACTCAGGATCAACACTTAGTGTTGTCAAGTGCCGCTCATGATGCCAATTGAAAGAATTGCAAGCCCTAATTCGCTAAGTTGTTCATGAATAAAAATAGAAAACTATTAGAGCAATCAACAAATCAAGTGTGTTTTGTGCAGAGTGTAAACAAATAGCAGCGGAATTAAAATAACAAAACACAAGTTTTTAAAACTTTTGACTATAAGAAATAAATCCTTGTAGTCGTGCCTCAAGGCGAAAATATCTTTACTCGAAAAGTGTATCAACGATTACACATGAAAATATAAACAAGTAAAAACTACGAAAAATTCCGATCGAGTAAGATTGTTCTAAATCAGCACCACTCTTCCAAAAGTTAAGAATCAAAATCTTTAGGATTTGATCTTAATAAAAACGTAAAAGTATGGAAGAAAATAATTCGTTCAACAGGATGTTAGTGCAGATGTTGCAGCACGAGAAGTAACATTTGCGTCTGGGCAGATTTGCTGTTGATTGAATAAATCGCTCCAACTCTCAACTCTGATCTTTTCTTCGTGTATTTCTCAGCGTATTCAGCGTCGATCAGTTGTAGAGCTAGTCCTCATATTTATATAGATATCCTTGCTTGTAAAGAGTCCTACAAAAGAAAGAAAGAATATTTATATAATATATTGCAAGTAAATCACTTTAAATAAGGAGAGGAGATAAAATCTAAGACTCCTAATAATCATGACTTGCAATATACAAAATTCTAAGTTAGGAGAAAGAAAATTACAACCTAAACTAATTCTAATAATATACAAAATAATTACCAAATAAGATAAGAATAAAAAATTCCCTAAACAATTAATATCTAATGTATTTGGCAAGAAAGTCAAAATAATATATTGACAAAATAAACTTCTACAGGGAATAATAGTTTTAGAAACCTCATATGTATCAAACAACATATTAGACTCTTAATCATTTTTAAACTCAATGATAAATTCCCTTCAATTCATAATATAATTGCAAATATTTGCGTTAGGCCAGATTGACGGGTCATGACCCGATAGGTCATCTGACCCGATATTTTAATGTATTGATTTTTGAACTATGATGTATTGATTTTTGTACTCAAACGTATTGGTTTTTCATAAATATCTGACCCGTGTTATGCTGTATTGGTTTTTGTATTAGTATTATGATGTATTGACTGTCTTATAATGTAACGGTATGAAATTTTAATTTAACGGATGATCCGTTAGTATGGCCTGACTAGAGTGTACGGCCTGACAAGAGTGTTGCCCTGATATAATTATTATTGGTTTGGCTTGAGAATATTCGGCAGACACCGGTATATAGTCGTCTTGATATGTGATCCAATTGGTGACTCTTCTACATATATAGGACAATTATTCGTAGTATAGGCCCATGCAGCATTAGAAAAGAATACTAGTTGAGATCCAACTGAAACTGGGGTGCCACGTGTAACCAATTTGGACATTCTTCGAAATTCAAATCCGGCCCACGCTTGCAGTAGACAAAACGCAACCATGGTTTGTGACTTTGTGTGCAAGTACAATGAATTCCAATTAAAAGTTGAACCCTGCAGACCTGTAGGGATGGGAACCGGTCATAACTCTTGAGCAAGCCCTATTGTTGCCCATCATTTGTTGGATGCATGTGAACGTTTCATTGTTTTTTAAATAATCTGAAATTTTCACATTCATTGATCATCTCCGTTTCAATTTTGATGCAATGCGAGTCATGATGCGACAAGTTCAACCAAATAATTCATATGCGATCTCGAGATCTAAACTTAAGACATTTGAACTCGAAAATTCATTTTACAATACTTAGGCCACCCGACCCCATTTGAAAGTTAGATTTGATTGTCAAACCCAATGTCTACAAACATTTGTCTTGAAACCACTATTCCATGTATCTTGTTATGAATGAATATGATTATAAAGCAATAAACAAAAAACGTAAAGAAGACACAGATTTACGTGATTCACCAAATTGACTACTTCTACGGGCAGAGAGAAGAACGGATTTTATTACTGATTAGGGTTATAGATTTCTGATCTCAAAGACCATATTTACAGTATTTAGATAATACACCAAATTGGGTTTAAGGCCCAAAACTGCATACCGTTTGGGTCGGAGGCGACTCCGCCCCCGGACCCCCAGGCAAGGGGGACTTCGCCCCCTCTGATCGGCGTACAACTCGCCGAAACGAGAAATTCAAGACTTATCAACATATCTCTCTCGATGGACATCTTCAGATCTTGCATTATGGCTTGAAAGTTGGAAATATGTGTGTTTTTCCATATGGGGCATCTTTGTGAAATATTAAACACATGCATTTCACTTGGAAGGAGCTTAATCAAATTTATAACTACTTAATTAATTTATGTGTGTGATTTTATTTTTTGTGAACAATGTCAATTGTTGACTGGTTAACGGGCACTTCTTACCTAACGTTTCAATCTATTTAATTGCACAATAAGGATCCAATTTCAATATTTTATAGATGAAAGATTTGCAGAGGAAGAGACTCAACTGGACACATTAATTTCACTTGTGTCATTGTGTGTGTTCATGTGGTTGTGATTGATGATTAAAGACTACACCTTGATAATCATTCATCTTGTCAAATTCAATTACTATTCAATTATTTCAATTTTGTAGGGTCACTAATTGGCTGCCTGTAATATAGCACATTCTCATGGTCATAGTGAGGCAATCAAGTCATTCAGGAGATGATAAATGGAACAGTAGGTAGGAAGGCATTGGCTGCAAACAAGATTGGGCTCTCGTTTTGAAATGGACTGCCCATATCATAATTTGACAATAGGCCCGTTTTTAGAGCCCATATATTTCATCGAAGCAATTGTTCGTCCGAAATTCGGTCATTTCAAACCAGATATTGCTCGAGAAAAAGAACTCGGCATGCCACGGTCAATATTATAAAACTGAAGTGTGTAATTCTCGATTTTCAAGGGCAAAAGTAAAAAATGCATAAAATTTGGAAGATTATCAAAAATTCTGAAATTCAGAATTTGAATTATAAATGTCAAAAAGAAAATATTGTTTATTTTAAATTCTAAAAATATTATAAATGTCAAAAAGGAAATATTGTTTATTTTTCCAAACCAATGATGAAAGAGGTGGTGTCATCAATTTTAGTCATTTCAACTGGTCATGAATGTCTCCGCCAATTACGAATATTGAAATACATGGGAATGCAATTCTCAAAATAGGCGGAGAATGGTTTTGGACAGGGTTGCACAAATTAACAATCAGAATTATAAAAATGTATTCAAAAAATACTTAAATATTACGACAGGAAGACATACAATTGAGATGCGTGTGATATTTATGTACAGTTGAAAAAACAATCATCGATAAAGTTTATTTTAAACGACTTACCAAATTGCATGCAGTGGAGTATAAATTGTTTAAACCATGGGACAAAAAGTTTTTGTTTGAAAATATTCCATAATGACAATAATTACACAATTATGAAACAATGAAAAATTATACATACCAAGTTAAGTTGATCCTCAAATGTTAGAACAATTCGCTTATCATCGCATATAACTGTATCATATCATCACAAATAATTGAAATTCTAAATCTAAAATCTTAAAATTAAAAAATAAACCTAAAACGAAAAACTAAACTCTAAAAATGGAAAATTAAACCCTAAAATGAAAAACTAAACCATGAAATTGAATATTAAACTCTAAAGCCTAATTTTCTATCATATATCATCACATATAACTGACACATATCATTATATATAACTAATACATATCATCACATATAACTGGTAGAATGATAGATTTTTGCCGGAAACTTAAAATGAAAAATTAAATTAAAAAAAATAAAAAAACTAAATCTTAAAATGGAAAATTAAACCCTAAAAATGTAAAGCTAAACCCTAAAATCGAAAAATAAACCCTAAACTCTAAATTTTTGTCACATATCATCATGTATAACTACCGTATATCATCACGTATAACTGTCATATATCATCACATATAACTGAATGACAACATATTTTTACAGGGTTACCTAGAAAGGTGCACCAAGGTGCATCTAATAAATTTCTTACACTAGTGCAACAGAGACATTCTAGAATGGATAAAACAGACATTCTAGAACGGATTCTGTTGCATTCGAGATGCAGCCGTTCTAGAATGTCAGACATTCTAGAATGGATATTTTTTATCCATTCTAGAATGTCTGACTTTCTAGAACGGCTATTTACCCATTCCAAAAGGTTTTATACCCGTTCTAAATAGTCGTATTTTGGGTCTTTCCCGTTCTCGACAATACTTTCTAGAACAATAATTTTTAATCGTTCTAGAATGTCTAATATTCTAGAACGTATTTTAGTAAATCCGTTCTAGAAGGTCATATTTTAGAACGAATATTTGAATATACGTTCTAGAAGGTAATTATTTTAGAATGAATATTAGAATATACATTCTAGAAGGTCATTATTTTAGAACGGATATTGGAATTATAAGTTCTAGAAGGTCATATTTTAGAACAGATATAGGAATTATAAGTTCTAGAAGGTCATATTTTAGAACGGATATTAGAAATATACGTTCTAGACAGTCAATATATTAGAACAGATATTGGAATTATACGTTCTAAAAGGTCATATTTTAGAACGGATAATAGAATTCTATGTTCTAGAAAGTCGTTATTTTAGAACGAATATCATAATCTAGAAGGTCATTATTATAGAACGGATATTGGAATTATACGTTCTGAAATCCAGACTTCTAGAACGGATGTATTTACCTTCTAAAAAGTTTTAAAAACATTAAAAAAAAATGAAATAAGGAATATACCAAAATCACTAATAATAAATATTGTGAATATATTAATTATTCACCAAAAAATACACGAAAATTAATAAAAGATAATTGTAAAACAGGGCTAATTTTCATTGCCCTGAATCCATTCAATATAAATAACTTCATCACCACACTTAAAAACACATGATTCAGGAGAGTCAACACCATTACAGATAAATAAATAAAAAGATTTAAAAAAACGAAGGGGTAAAAATTAATAAACTTCCAACCCTTGGGAGGTTCCTCTCAGTTTCCCCACGACTGTAAACTTCAATATCCTCTCCTTAAGATCGCTCAATCCATAATGGTCTTCATTTAGAATCTTTTGTGCTTGAATTACATCAAAATTCTCATCAATGAACAATTACGGAAAAAATGTCAAAAGCATGAATAACATAACTGATGTTTCTAACAATAATATTTCCAGAATTTATGAATGTGTGGAGGAGATTATATTTGAAAAATAAACCTGTATCATCAGGCTCTCTTCCGGATCTCTGCAACAGCTTCTTGCCTGCTTCACATTGTAAAGCTTCAAATCTAATATTCCTCGAAAAAAATAGGGATGCTAAGTCACAACAAGAAACTATAGCTAACTCTAAAGCTCATACAACCATCATGTTTTGAAAGTGGAGCCAAGCTGAATATCAAAAAATATCATCCTACGAAATTCAAGTCTATAGAATTCTTTTATACCTATGTCGGTCATTGTCTCGTACAAATTTCACGCCTCCATTGCATAAATTGAAAACACCTACACAGAAAGCATAAATATGAAACAAAAGCACAAACTTTCAACTTCCAAGATGACCTGAATACAATGTCTATTCTCCATTTATTACGGTACATAAGTTAAACTTTTCAATATTTGCACCGATATATTGAAATTATTTTGGACACTTCGATATTATAGAACTGGTTAATAATTCAACATAATTTAAATATTTTAAATTAAATCGGCTACTTTTTCCACTGTCCGCTTATGAAATAAAATAAAGGAAAAATCGAGGTGGCAGTTCTAAAGAAACTAAAGAAACTGGGGGGACAGTTCTGGTGACTTAACATCAAACCCAACACCTACTCAAGCTGCTCCAGCATCAGATTCTGATCCAGATGAGGAAGATCCAGGTGATCCCACTGACTTACATCAGAGGGATATACCATCAAGAATTCAGAGGAACCATCCCATGGGCCAAATCATTGGAGATCTCGATGAAAGAAATACAATAAAGCGTCAGACAAACTTCAAAGAAATGGTTATGTATGTTTGTTTATCTACTAACTGTTCTAAAATTCGAGAGTCTTTGTATCTTTACAAAACAGAGCCCAAGCGTGTGGAGGATGCTCTTAAGGATGAATTCTAGGTAAAGGCAATGCAAGAGGAGTTGGATCAACTTGCCAAGAACGATGTTTGGGATTTAGTTCCTCGTCCAGAGAATTCACATGTAACAGGAACGAAGTGGATCTTCAAGAACAGAACGTACGAGGCAGGCAATATTGTGAGAAATAAGTCTCGATTGGTTGCATAAGGGTACACTCAAATTGAGGGTATCAATTTTGATGAGACTTTTTCTCTCCTGTTGCTTGCATTGAATCTGTAAGACTTTTACTTGTTGTTACTTATCATATGAAAATATCTCTACATCAAATGGACATAAAGAGTGCTTTTCTTAATGGAGTTTTAAGTGAAGAATTGTTTATAGAGCAACCAAAAGGGTTTGTAGATCCCCACAAACTAGACTTTGTTTTAAAATTGAAAAAGGCTTTATATGGTTTAAAACAAGCTCCCGGAGCTTGGTATGAAAGGTTGACTTAACACTTGCTCTTTTTAAATTTTAGACGGGGGGAAGTTGACAAAACCTTATTTCTTATTAGAACAAATAAGCACATCTTGATTTTCCGGATTTATGTAGATGATATAATTTTTAGATCTACTAATGAGCAGATGGTGAAAGGTTTTATAACTCGAGTGTCTGACACATTTGAGATGAGCATGGAAGGTAATCTCTCTTACTTTCTTGGTTTGAAAATTAAACAGTTTGATGATGGTATTTTTCTCTCTCATGCCAAATATTCTAAGAATATTGTTATGAAATTTGGGTTAGAGAATGAAACGCATAAGAAAACACCGTTAGGCAAAACCATAAAACTGTCAAGAGACGATGTTGGTAATGGTGTTGATAACACCATATATAGGAGCATGATAGGAAGTCTTTTGTACTTAATAGCGAGAAGGCCTGATATCATGTATAGTGTGTGTCTATGTGCTAGATATCAGTCAAACCCTAAAGAGTCATACTTAAAAGTTGTTAAACGAATCATTAGATATATAGCTGGTACAACTGAATTGGGTGTTTGGTATTCTAAAGAAACTGGTACTGAACTCGTGGGTTATACTGACTCGGACTGGGTTGGGGATGTTGTGGATAAGAAGAGTACCACTAGAGGATGCTTTTTATTAGGTAATAACCTTATCTCATGTACAGTAAAAAATAAAATTGCATCTCTCTTTCTGCAGTTGAAGCCGAATATATTGTAGCTAGAAGTGCTTGTACACAGTTATTGTGGATGAACCAGATGATAGAGGATTACGGTCTACATAGACATATTTTAACTGTGCTTTGTGACAACTCCAGTGCCATTGATATCTCCAAACATCCGATCCAGAACTCACGAATCAAACACATTGCCATAAGGTACCACTTTATTCGTGATTTGGTTGAGAGAAAGATAGTGAGTCTTGAGCATATAGGGATAGACAATCAGCTTGCTGACATCTTCACAAAGACATTAGATTTAGAGACCTTCTCTCTTTTGAGAAGAGATCTCGGAATGTGCATTGTATAGGTTGATGTTAGTTTTGATATCATGACACCTAAAACTGTCATCATTCATGACATCTGTATATTTATGCATGCATTTTTATTTTCTTTTTCATACATAATCTGAATGCATTGGGTTTGGTTGAAAGTGCAATAAGGTCATGTGTTGTAACAAAAATGGTGGAAAAAAGACCAACCTCTTCAATTAGGTAATTGTGGAGCTTTCCCGCATAAACTGGTTTTCTACCAGGTCCAAAAACAAGGGGTGTTAAAAGCAATTGCTAAGATAATTTTTCTTCAGATCTATAAAAAGATGAAGAAAATCAAGATTATAAAGATCTAATCTTTAAATTTCACCCTCTTGAGTGATTTTGACGTAGTCATTAACTTGGGTTAAGGAGTCTGTATTCATTGACTTAACCTTCTTAGGTCATATTTTTTAGGCATCAATTAGCACATTCATACTTTGAGAAGATCTCATTTCGTTGTGTGTTATGTTGCTTATGCTTGTGTCTCTCTTGAAAATTCATAATCCTGATGTGAATTTTGCTAACAAAGTGTTTCAGTGGTGTTAAAATCGGTGGATTGGACAGGTAATACAAGTTTTATATGGTGAGTGAAAAATTGCTTGGCAAAGCTTTTATTTAACTATGTTGATGGTTCATAAAAATCCAGCTCTATTTTCGGTTGATTTTGTGGGTAGGATATGTTATTTTTATTTTCCAAAAATTGAGATATTGGCTTAGTGGTTTGTTTTGGCAAAGATTGTGTAAGCCTTTTTTTAACTTGGAGTGGGATCGTGTGTCCTAGTTTAAGGGGGAGTGAGTGTTTTTGGAAGGAAAGAAAATATTTTGTGCTATAAAATGGGTTTTGGGGTAAATAAGACTTCTTTTTATTATTATTTATTTTACCTTTCTCTCTCCTGTAATGGTCACTTTTTGCAGAATAAAAGATCGATTTTTTACCGTTTGCCCTATTCCTCCATAACTCTCCTGCAAATTGAACTCTCCTCCCCTCACTACTTTACCAATATCTCTCGATTACTGCTTTATTTCGTGCACTTTTCTTTGAAATTCTTACTGGATGTCGAACCCATCTTCTCCATTCAATATTCCTGAACTACCGGCTGGTGTGGCCCATTCCGGTGAACAGGTTCCACTAAATCTTCCAAGATTTGGTGGATTGGATATTCGCGAAGAAATCGGTGGTGTTTTTCCTCCAAACCCATCACTGATTGCAACATCTCCTGCCAGTGCGCCGCTGCTAAACTCTCAAGATGTTGTTCCTGCTCTGGGTCCATCCGACGCTATTCCGGAGGTGTAGGTCTATCCATGACAGTAAAGCAACAAAATCGACGTTGACAATCCGCCCAATCTACCATTTATAGCAGAGATATTTGGCCGAGTTGGAAATCCAACCTTGAAAAGGTCCCGCAGGCTGTAAAAAATATTCCCCCAGGTGTGGTTTCGGCGGCTGTTACAAAAGTCAAGCTGGTCGTCGTTGCCATGTGCCAATTGAGCATATAAATCTGGCCAAGAATGTTACGGTGGAAACTGACTCTGATGATGATGAGTATGTGCCACCTGTCCCAGTTGCTGCACCGGCGACCTCCTCTGCTCCCGATTGGCAAAAATAGAGACTCCTCGCCGGAAGCAAACCGTGAGTCTGACTGAGAAGAAGAATCCTCCAGCTTCCATCAAGGTGTCCCCATCGTCTACTACTACGAGCTATTCGAGTCCCCCGTATGAAATTATTGATTTCTTCACTAGAGAGGTTACAAGTTCCTATAGTCCGTTGACTGTTGCTCCTCCTCTCACTCCAGTTAATATGGCTCAACCAGCGCCTGAGCCTGAGCTCACTACTACAAAATATGTCATTGGAACGAGGGTATAGGCATCGGTTGTAGTAAACAACCGATGCCTAATGTCGCACGGGGTCTTTTTTATAATTTAAAAAAATTATAAATATCGTTTGTTAAACAGAAACCGATGCTTATGGTCGCGTGGTTTTTTTTTTGTAATAAATAAAATTATAAGCATCGGTTTTACCTAACAACCGATGCCTATAAGAGTCTGGAAAAATTTATGTGCATCGGTTGTTAAGCAAAAATCGATGCCTATGATCGCGCGGGGTTTTTTTTGTAATAAATAAAAATTATAAGCATCGGTTTTACCTAACAACCGATGCTTATACGATTTTGAAAAAATTTATGTGCATCGGTTGTTTAATTTAGAACCGATGCATATTTAATTAAAAGAAAAGAGGCCAAACTTCTTATCCTGATGCTCGCGAAAAGTTTAATGAAAAATGTTGGTTCCCCTCAGCATTCGTCAGTTCTCCTTTCTCCCTTCCAAGATCCTCCTAAACCCCACGCTCAGATTCCAGTTGCCATTACCCAAATACTGCGTCCAATCCCCTCCGCAGGCAAGGCCCCATCTCCGCCGCCGCGGCCACGGCCGACAGCCAGGCTCTTCCTCAATCGGCCATATAGAGAATAACGGGGAAGCTTCGGAACCTCGGATACATCGAAGAAAGTAGCTGTGGCACTCTGGATGAAACCTTAAATCCTAGACCCAATTCCTGATTTTATTTAATTGGAGGATTTATTGAAGGGAGAAAAAGATGGCCGCAACTAACAACGCCCACCGCCAAACAGCAACCCTAACAACCCCTCCGTGGCAGCGCCGATGAAGCAGGATGTTCCCCCTGCCAAAATCGTTGACACCATATCTGTTCTGAAAAGGTATAATTAAAATGATTCTCAGTTTCGTGACTTGGGTCCAATTTCTTGAAATTCGGCTTTCCATGTGTAGATGTGTTGTCTTAGAGCTTCCGATTAGCCCCCCTTCTTTTTCGACATATGTGAAACCTTCTTGATTTGAGCTACATCCATTGTGATAATAGAATTATTAGGGTTTGCTATAAATACTTAATTTTCAAATTTTGTGTTTTATATTTATATACTTTTATGCAGCGAAAATGGCGAAAAAGCAAGAACGCCATGCCGGAGTTCGCACCAGCCACCAATCTGAGCCGGACGATACATCTGGCACCGAGAAATCATCTGGCTCTCGTGCTAATACATATCGCAAGCTCATCACCACCACCAAATGGTTATGCCTAATCGTATTTCCCGCCCATAGACGAGAAGAAAGCCTTATCTCACTATAACTTGGCAAATATATAGGTTCCTTAAGGACCATCTGTCATTGATGTGTCAACATCTTTTACTTCATTGAGAAGAAATCATTTGTGAGTTTTAGGTTTACAAGTTGAATTTTAAATTTTAAATTTACGATTTATGGAGCATTATGCTTGATTTTGCTGCTTGATTCCTTTAAAGTGAAAATTCTTGATTTTGCTACTTTGACGCGTCTCCTTAATATAGCAATAAATTTTAGACTTATAATTGATCTACTTTAGCTTGCTGCTATTTTATGAACTCGAATATGTGCCATTGAAATTGGAAACAGAAAGCAGCATTTTGAATTAACTACATAGAATTTTGGTGCTCAAGGTTAAATCCTTTCTTACCATTTGTGCTTATTTTTTGTGTATATTTTTTTTTTGGGGGGTTGGGGGGGATGGAGGGTAATTTCATGATATTTGTTCTATAAATTCATTTTTGGCTCCAGATAAATGACACCATTTGAAATTTCTGTTTCTTGATTATTTACAAAGTAAATCCTTCAGAGTTTGGCCTTGATATTGAGGAGTATCTCATTGGTAAGCATCAAAATTGGTTGCATTCTTTGTTCAAGTGGTTGGGCTTTGATAACCAAAATAAATTTGATAACTCATATTTCTGTAGCTGGTGACTCAGAGGCACCTTTAACATGAAGTGTAATTGGGTTTGTTTCCTTATATTTCTGCAATGTTGTTTCTCTTATATTTCAATTATTATTCTTAACCATAAAATCACACTACATTATAATGCTATCATTCCCTATGCCAATCACACTGAAATAGCCATGTCCTAATATGTTTTGCCCACCAATTCTCCTGCATATCTACTCCTTTTATAATATACTTTAACTTGGTCATGTTTCTAGCTATGTTCTAATATCAAGTTTTTGTTCTCTTGCAAGAATTTGCTTTATGACCAATGATTTGGTAAGCATCAAAAAGTCTTTTGGTACCCGATGGCCGATGAGTTGGGGAGTTTTATTCTGTATGTGGGTGGAGTGGATCATGCGAGCATGTTGCTCGCGCCGTTGGATGGCTTTGCAGCGTCGAAGAGAGCTGCGTGAGGGAAAAGGCGGTTGGATCGCTCGGTCGGATAAGGACTCAGATGAGGGAGTTAGACTTGGTGGAGTCATTTATCCCTATGGTGAAGGTAATTGGAAAATTTGGATAAGGTGATTGGTTTTCGTGAATCTATGATGTAGCGTGATTTTTTTTTTTTTTTGAAAAAGGTTGGTTTTCGTATGAAATTGTTCTTTCGACGGGTAATTGGTATTTGGTGAGTATTGTAGCAAGTTCACTGTGGCATTTGGTAACTACAAATGTTAGTAGTACAGTCTAGCCTCGATTGGATTTTCTCTTTTCATTTTCTAAAATTTTGAATTATTTTCGTTCTTTTTTTACAAAAATATCCGATAATATTTACTAGTATTCCAAGTGCATTGTGAAAATAAAGGTGAATTGACATGATGACCCTTAATTGTCTGTTAGAATCTCTGGTTATGTTTTCTCATTATACTCCCTCAATTTTTGATTTAATGACGTTTTTTCATTATTTCATTCATTCAATCTTTTTTACAATATATCTGATAATATTTGTACTAGTATTCCAAGTTCATAGTGAAAATAAAGTTTAACACATTTACAAAAGTATGAATGAATGAATTAATTAAATTATACTCGATCCATAAAAAACCTATGGCATCAGACCACGCTTTTCATGTATCCGTTAACATTTTAGACTTTTGCTGTGTGTTATTGCTATTACTCTATTTTCTTTTAAAGAGTTCTACCAATTTCTCTATTTTTATGAATTGTTAATTTTTTGTTGTGAAAAAAAAAAAGAATTTGTCAACAATTGTCTCTCTCTGATTGATGAATAGAGATTGGCAGCAGGTGAGTGGTATACGACTCGAGTTTCTTCATGTGCATTATTTCACATTGCTTGCCCTAGTGCCCCAGAGAATTTAAAACATGAGCTTAGAACTATTTATGGCCAAGTTTGTCAAGACGACATGCCTATGGTGAGGAGAGCTGCTGCAACAAATCTTGGAAAGTTTGCTGCTACTATCGAACCTCCACATTTGAAGACTGATATTATGTTAATATTGAAGATCTTACTCATGATGGTAAGGAATTTGATGACATGATCATATTGGGTTTGTTTATATTGTGTTGTGATGCTTTATTTGGTGATATCTTTGTGGTAGATAACTAAATGTTATATGGGTACATGGGTTGACATTTCAATTAATAATATATTGTTGGTTGAGCTCGAGTTGTATTAAATTAATAAATTTTTTGTATTGTGTGTATGATGACTTTATTGTTGATATTAAATGCTGGTTGATTGTTGTTGGTGCATATAATTTGGTGTATTGTTTAATTTGTTGTTGGTTATATATATATATATATATATATATACATATATTATTTTTTCTTGATGTTCAGTTTAAAAATAAAGTAATTCTTTTAATCAGAAAATACAATTCACATTGGTTGTTATAAAGGAACTGATGTGCAAAAGCTGGTTATTTGCATCGGTTTTGGTTAAACAACCGATGCTTATGTCAGTTATTAGCATCGGTTGTTTCACAAAAGCGATGTTTGTATTTATACATTAGGCATCAGTTGTTTGACCAAAACCGATGCCTAATGTATAGATTAGGAATTGGTTTTGGTCTAATAACCGATGTTTATGTCAGTTATTAACATCAGTTGTTTGATAGAACCGATGTCAATATCTATACATAAGGCATCGTTTTGATCAACAAACCGATGCTTATGTCAGTTTTAGCATCGGTTGTTTGACAAAACTGATGTCAATATCTAGACATTCGACATCGGTTGTGTTTCAACCCAAAATATGATACTGCCTGAAAACTGATGTGCCTTCTTGACCTGCACACAAACACACATTAGAAAGGACCACCGGTGGTTTTCCGGTGGAAACCTCTCCGATACTTAAGTCAGAAAGCGTATGAGGTGTTTTCCAGGAAGCAAAGAAGGAATGCACAAAAGAATGACACACCTCTCTCAGCCTTGGGGCTGACATATTTATAACTATTCCCAGTGGGGACCTTTTCCGGGATCTCGGAAATAAGGGCCGCGAATCAGGGGCCGTTGAGGCAACAAACTCTGACAAGTGGTTCCACTTGTCTCCTCAATGGGGGTCAGGAGGCCAGATCTCCCCTGGGCCTGCTCTTCCCTCTTTCCTATCAGCAATTCTGTCCAGCTTGGCACAATTCCTGGGCTGAGGTGATCCTTCTTCTGATTCATTATGTTTTCAAGAAAGGCCAGGTCAAACCTTACCAAGGCTTAAACTGCCCTGACCTCCCTTCTCTGGCTATCTTGGTCCAGGTCTATCCCAATCCTGGTCTAACCTATTCATGCCCCATCAACTCCTCCCCCCAAAATGGTTGGGATAGAGCTGTATCATTATAGGTTTCCCAGGAATAAATGAGGCCCCACTCGTCCTTTATTACTTCTCGTACTGGTACGAATCCCAAGAAATCTGCCTGCAACCAAGCTTAATCATTGGCATTAGTGGTGTCGGCCCACATTCCCAAACGGTTACCATATTTGCACGTCTTTCCAAGTACTGACATGTCAGCGACGCTTGACCTACCCTAGGACGATTGGCATTCCAGCTCACCACCTAGAGTACTGTTCATCTGCCCTCATTAAATGCGGGGATCCCATCAAATCTCATTTTTTCCTCGATTTTCATTTTTTAAATTTATCAACTTACCTTTTATTCCTACTGGGCTCTTTCTCTCTCTCACTTTCACACTCCTGTTTCGAAAAAATTTCGAGTTCTCTCTATCTTCCCCAGTATTCCGGCGAGCTTTCCAACTTAGTTCTCAATTCCTTTTCTCCGGCAACCTTCGTAGATCAGGTACTCCTCTCGACCTTTACTCTTTACAATTTCTGGTAATGGCATCGTCTTTTCCTAACGTTCCGAATGTACCAAATCCGACACCAAATGTGAATCCGAATGGTTATGGTGGTGATCCCGATTATGGTAATGAGTATGGAATGCAAGACGACGAGCTCGATGAGTATGCATTATTTGGTGGTTACGATCCGAATGCTCCACTCACTCCGCCCGTCCGTACTATGAGGGAGGTGAGCCAAGCCTTCGTGGGGGCAAATATTTCTTCTTGTATATCTCTTCCCCCCGAAGTGATGGCTATTGATATCCATTCGCTTGATTTTGCCCGCCTTCCCATTTTTCATGGGTTCGCGAAGGAGGATCCACTCCAATTCATCCGGCAATATCTATGGCATGTCTCGAGTTTCCACCGCCCGAATATGATGAGTTTGGAGCATCTTCGACTCCGTTGTTTCTCGTATGCTCTTCAAGATAAGGCATTATCGTGGTTTATGGGTCTTACTCCTAACTCGAATCGACTGCTAAATCGACTGAGACCCCCCGGATCGACTGGCGGACAGAGACTCAAGCTTTTCTCTAAAGAGCAGTCGATCGACGGACCAGTCGATCGACGGAGGAGCAGTCGATCGACTCCCCCACTTGCACAGACTGGGCAAAAACGTTATAAAGACCAGCCGACTTCCACCCCCCCCCCCCCCCCACCCATCCTTTCTCCCTAACCCAACTGTGAAAAAAAAAAGAAGGGAAACAACGAAAAAAAAAACAAAAAAGAGAGAAAAGCGAGTCGATCGACTACGATGTTTTTTTTTTTTGCGTGGGATTTCTTCTTTGTCCTTCCGTCTTCAGCACAAGAGTTTGGGGGTTTTGTTCTTCGGTTTTCTCTTCAAAATTCGAGCCGTTCTTTGAGGTAATTCACTAGAACCTACTCCTTGAATCATTGTTTGGTTGATTGGTTGGGATTTGGAGAGGCGTTGAGTTCAAATTTTTCATCAAATCCTTATACAAAAACTGCGCCCACCAAGTGTTCTAGGAAATGCCTCAATGAGCATCCTTTGTTGATTTTCCCTCGTTCTTTCCGTTTTGAGCATTCGTATTGATTCTTGAAGTTCTTAGAACACACAACTTGATCCTTTCCACATATTCAATGGCAAATGTCTACAACTATCCCAACCTTGCCGACAACTACTCCGCCCCGTTTCCCATTTATACCTTGTCCGAAGGCGAACTTTTTGAAAACCTTGCTCAAAGGAACTTCGCTGTTCCACGTTTTGTCACACTCGATCGCCTTGACGAGTGGGTGGCGAACGGGGACCACCGAGGGTTCGGGTCTCGGGTGCTCAACTTCATCGACGCGATGGGCGCCCGCTATTTTGCATCCCTCCGAGCACCGGCCTACCAAGAGTTGATGCTCGAATTCTTCACCACC
>BMAC01000059.1:120544-146618 GCA_014905375.1 Phtheirospermum japonicum | reverse complement strand
GACCCTGCAATCATATTCTTAAAAGAAGTATAAACAAAACTACACTTCACATCAGATTTGCGAACCCAAATAGATTTGAATTTACGAGAGGTGTTGGTGTCCTGTCTCTTATACACATCTTTTTCTCTTCAAAATTCGAGCCGTTCTTTGAGGTAATTCACTAGAACCTACTCCTTGAATCATTGTTTGGTTGATTGGTTGGGATTTGGAGAGGCGTTGAGTTCAAATTTTTCATCAAATCCTTATACAAAAACTGCGCCCACCAAGTGTTCTAGGAAATGCCTCAATGAGCATCCTTTGTTGATTTTCCCTCGTTCTTTCCGTTTTGAGCATTCGTATTGATTCTTGAAGTTCTTAGAACACACAACTTGATCCTTTCCACATATTCAATGGCAAATGTCTACAACTATCCCAACCTTGCCGACAACTACTCCGCCCCGTTTCCCATTTATACCTTGTCCGAAGGCGAACTTTTTGAAAACCTTGCTCAAAGGAACTTCGCTGTTCCACGTTTTGTCACACTCGATCGCCTTGACGAGTGGGTGGCGAACGGGGACCACCGAGGGTTCGGGTCTCGGGTGCTCAYCTTCATCGACGCGATGGGCGCCCGCTATTTTGCATCCCTCCGAGCACCGGCCTACCAAGAGTTGATGCTCGAATTCTTCACCACTTACAATCCCCGAGAGAATTCGGTATTCATAGTTCATCTCGGAGGAAGGGAGTGTCGGGTCACCCAAGAGGTGCTCCAAGCGGTCCTTGGGTTTAATTGCGAGGATTTGTGGGACGATCGGCCAAGGGAGTTTGCCCCAACGCAATTTTGGGCAACGATCACGGAAGGGAGAGGTACTTCTCGATATCAAGCTTCGGCTATCACCGACTTAGCACTTTTGTATGTTTATAAGTTTTTTGCCCACGTCGTCATGGTCAAACATGAGAGCTCCAACCTCACACTTGACGAAGTCTACATGGTTTGGTGTTTGGTACACGGGCATCGAATTCCATTCTATCCATTCATCCGTGCCAAGATTCGGGGGATTATGAAGACAAGAGGCGGGAGTGTAGCCCGGGTCGGAATGGGGCCCATGATCACCTTGATAGCCCGTCATTTCGGGTTCGACCCGGAGGCGGATCATATGACGAGGATCGAGCCGGTGAAGTTGGGGTGGAAAATGCCGAAGATTCCGACGAACTACGCCCCCACCACCGTGGTCAAGAATGAGAGGAAGAGGATGAGTTTAATAGGCGCCACAATGAGAGAGTCGAGGCCGACGAAGCCCCGAACACCGGTTCGGGCGCACCTTTCAACGCAAGCACGAGTCAAGCGGCAATCCCGCAATTCGGAGGATCGAGCACCGGCCCGGGTCCTGACGTGGGTTGGCACTTGTTCCAACGCCAAGTGTTTGAGCGTTTTGATCAGCTCGACGCGGGGCAAGCAAGGGCCGACCGAGCGCACCGCTCCCTCCATAGCCGCCTCTTGTTGATCGAGAGTCATTTGTGACGAGATGAGGAAGAGGAGAACGACGAAGATGAGGAAGAAGAAGAGGAGGAGGACGAGGAAGCGAACCTCCAACCCCGACGTCTCCCATCTCTATTATATTTATTTGGCTATTATGTTTTATTAAGACTTGCACGCTATTTTGATTTGTATTATTTGGATTCGATTATGCTCTTTTATTTCTCATCTATCTCTTAAAAAACTCAAAAACATTTGAAGAACCGTAATATATATATATATATATATATATATATGTTTAGTGTTTTGTCTTTTGGTTCTATTCTTGACTTTGGTTTTACCTTTTTCGTGTTCATGTACATATTGTCTTGAGTTTTAATTTCGTGTGATTTTTCTTTTGTATATATTGTGTATCGACTCCAACCTTGGGCAAATTGATAGCTTGGTAGCGTTCATGAAGTTTGGGGATACTAACCATGCTCGTGTTTTACTTAGATTGCTTGATTTATAGGTGGACCCCACCGAGCTCGACCCAAACTCGCTCGGTTGAGGGAGTTTCTATTCACACCTCTTTTACTTGATTCTCATTAAAATGCAATGAGGGCATTGCATGGTTTAAGTGTGGGGTGGGTAGGTGCTTAGGGTCCGGGTTTTAATAGAGCATGTTTTGTTAATCTTAAATCGAGCCTTGGCGAAGTGATGCATTCTTGGCGAAGTGACGCTTACTATTTGCGTTATTATATGGTTGAGTCATTGTTGAGTCATTTTTGAGTCACTTGCGTGTTGTTTATGTGTCTTTATTACATTGTTGAACAATTCCTCATACTTTGAAGTTTGAATAGTTTACTTGTCGAGTTTTTGCATGTTTTAAGCCTCTTATGTGAGGATTTAAATTTTTGTGCTTCCTCCAAACACGCCTATATATATATATATATATATATATATATATATATATATTCAACATTTTCTCGTGAAAAGATTGCAAAGCTCTAAAAACTCTTTTGATTTCGCTCCCAAATTCGGTGCAAACTAGTGAGTAGCCTTGTGTGATTTATCGGCTTGCTTGCATTTTTATGGAAATTGCATTGAGAAGGTTTGACTTTGCTCGTACATGATTGAATTTGAGAATGACCTCAAGGCACATATATCACCCTTTTTCCGGCCATATTCATATATGTAAGCTACTTTAAAAATCCCAAACAAGCCCCCTTGAGCCTATATCCCGTTTCTTGTTAGCCGAGCTCGATTTTAGCTCTTATATCTTCATGAATTGTGAGGTGAGAGTGTATGATTAGTTGACGAGAAATGTGAGGGAAATCGATTTTGGGTTTCGGTTATTGAGTTGCCTATACAAAAAAAGAAACGAAAAAAAATTAAAAAGGAATAATACTCCAACACAAATCACGAAAAGTGATAAAGCGTGCGTTCAAGTGAAAAGCCTAAATTCAAAAAGGCTAAATTTAGCAAAAAGAAGCAAATTCAAAAGGCTTCTAAGTGTTGTGAAATAAAAGTCGGGAAGAGAGTGTGTAAGAAGAAAGGGTTTCAATTGAGAGTTTGGTAATTTGGGAAGGGTGAAGCATTATAAGCTTCGGTTTTAGAAATTAGGGTTTTGTGTGTTATTGATCACGTTTGATCGTATGTTAGCCACTATATCCAAATATTCCATACCTTACCAAAGAGCCAACATTACAACCCATAATAAATACCTCTTTCGATTCTTATTTGGTCATGTACTATGAGCAATGTTGAGCGTTCGATTTGTTAAATCTTGACAAGATGAATGCATTGTCCGATTCGAGCGTATACACGTCCCATATCAAACACTTGAGCGAATTGAGCGAACACCCTCAAAATTTCCATTAGTGAGGAAGTAATCGGTTTGGCTTGCATTTGAGAAAGAGTAATACGAGTAATGTTTGACGATATCGAGTCTATGTTGATACTTCCATCATATTAAATAAGGATAAGCACAAGGGTTTTTATTTTTACACAATGTTCATTGCATGTACACTCTTGATTCTTTTCGTTGTTCGAGGACGAACAAACCAATAAGTGTGGTGTAGTAGTTTTGCATGTAATTGTTGTGTTTTTCTTAGTGTTGTTAGTTAGTCATTCTTATTAGGTTTTCGGTCATTTCCTCATTTTTAGTATTGAAAGTTGATAAATGCGATTCTTAATGACGATTCATGGGTTTTGAATTCAAATTCCTATGTTGTAGGTGGCACGAGGTTTTGGACTGGCTCTAAAGTTGTTAAGGATCGAGTCGAGGCGTTGAAGCTCAAGAATCCATGCCGAAAAGAGGAAATCAAGCTCGATCGACTACCCGACCGACTGCATGATCGACTGCCCGGGCTGCCCGTAGTCGATCGACTGCTCCCAAGAAAATCGACTGATCAACAGAGAACTCTGCTAAATCGGCAACGCAGTCGATCGTCTGACCTTAGTCGATCCACTGCTTCCAAAAAAATCGACTGAGCGCCTAAAAATCGACTGATCAACAGAGAGCTCACCAAAATTGGCAAGGCAGCCGATCGACTGACTGTAGTCGATCGACTGAGAAGTCGATCGACTGAGAGTCTGGGAATTAGCGCGTTTTGACATGTTTTCCCCTGCTAATAACTATATAAACCCCTCCACTTGACTTGAGGAAGGCATTCACTCAACACCAACTCTTGCATGAGCCTTGGGATTAATTTTCTCTTCATTTCTAGATCTACTTTCTCTCTCTTAGGTTTTTGATTTAATCTTCAAGCATTTCCTTGGGTTTGTTAGCCTAAGAAGAGTCCAAATACTCCTTTGGATTAGCACTTTTTATTGTAATTCAAGCTATTGGATCATCATCTTTTAATATAGTAAGCTTTCCTTTTAATTTCAAGCTTGTTCTTCATTTCCATGCATGTTCTTCAACTTTATGCTTTTTGCCTTAGCTCTTTGAATTCATGTTGAAACTTATGATTTGGCTATTGATTCTTTATATGAGTGACACATCTAGATTATAGATCGGGTCTTAAGTTGTTTAAATTCTAAGTTGCTCTTGTGCTTTATTTGCAATTTAATCTTCATGCATAGTTTTGGTTTAAGTCCTAAACTAGTGCTTGATCCTTGTTATTTCACGTAAAGTTTCGAACTTTGACGTTAATTTTCATTGCTCTTGCTATTTATGCTTTCAATTTTAGTAAATTTGCATTTTTCAAGTTTTTATGTACATTCAAGCTTAGTTGTACCTTGTGCATGCATGCTTGTACTTGGTGAAACAATGCTTGTTTTTGCTTATTTCCTTGATTTGCTTGCATTTTCAATTAAGGCATACGACCGAGGCATTCTACCAACTTGCACTTTTATTTCCTAGTGTAGTTTAGCTAGTTTAATTGCTTTATTTGTATTTTCCTTCTATTTTCCAAGCTTGAAACACATAGATTCCTCAATTGAATTGAAGTCCGATAATACCGAGCCATGAACCTTTGATATATTCAAAACCACAAAAAAATATAACTTCAACCTGCATTGTTTAGCAGGTCCCATTGACAATAAGACTCAGATATGACCATCAATGAGTGAATTTTGTAAACATGCATAGTGAAATGTCTTAGGATGTACTATTATAGTTAAACACTCTGTATTTATGTGTATCGGTCAATTGAATTTTGTGATAATTACATTCAGCTGAACTTGTTTTAAATCTTTAGTCCTTAAAGTTCAAAACAAACCTAAATTTTATTTATTCCTTACTATTAAGTAGCACACATTAATTAATTATAGGGGAAAAGATTGTAACCATCCTGTACTATACGCGTTTTTTGGGTTTGCATCCTAACGTTTTTTTTTTGTAATTTAATGCATCATGTTCTATACAAAACTTTGAAAGTGCATCCTGTACTATACAAAATTTAGAAAAAAACTAGTTTTATTAAATAAAAACTCGAATTTATTAAATAAATATGCAAACCATATTTTATCCTAATGTTTACCGGAACTAGTTTTATTAAATAAATAAAATTTATTATTTATTTAGTAATAAATTCGGTAATTTTTGCATATTTAATAAAATATGCCGGAACTAGTTTTAAATAAATAATAAATTCACCGGAACTCACACAAAGTATATGGGTTTGAAAATATGCAACCTCACTCGCGAGACTAGGTGAGTTTGGACGAGTTGATTGGTCGGAGGATGCACTTTCAAATTTTTTTGAAGTACAGGATTCATTAAATTACAAAAAAAAAAAGTTAGGATGCAAACCCAAAAAACTCGTATAGTACAGGATGGTTACAATCTTTTCCCCTTAATTATAAATAAAAGAAAATAGTAATTGAAAATACTAATTTTTATTCTAATTGGCAAAAGTCAAAAAAGTTACAAATGCAAAATATAAAAATAAAAATTACAAATGCATGAAAAAAATCAAGCGTCGGCAACCTTCCTCTTCGTCCCCGCCTGAGCACGACCCACATCATCATCATCATCATCAGACCGTGCGCCAAGCTTGATGAGAATAGATTCGAGCTTGGAGATGGAGAGCACCACCTCACCCCAATGAGCATTTATAGTGCTCAAAATGTGGGTGAGTGATTCTAACTGGACGGCTACTTTCCGCATGTCTGCGGAATGTTCTTCCTGCATTTGCTTCATCAGCACGGCAATTTATTTTTCCTGAGTTTCCATTAGCTTGCGAAGCGGTCCCGAAATCGTGTTGTCAGCCATTGTTTGTGATGGAGATTAAAATCTAATTTTTTTGCCAAATGGTGCGGTTTAGTTGTGAAGATTAAAATCTTCCACAAACAGGGGTATTTATACAAGTTCAGTGCACCTCTTTGAATTCTCACTGCCTTTACAATTTCCCGATGCATCGATGGCTTTTCAATTTCCAGTGTGAACAACACAACCGCTTGGAATTCTAGGTTAAATAAATTCTGCGTCACGCCTCTTCAAATGTATATGCAGATAAATTATATGTAAAATAATAAGTACAAAAAATAAATACATACCTTGAGCAGATCAATTTTCAAAGAGACGGTGCACAAAGATGCTGCACAAAGAGGGAAAAATAAGCTGGCAGGTTTTCGTGGTTATTTCGAAAAATTCAATTGGAAATTCAATAGCAAAGATGAAAGATATTTGGGTAGAATAATGGAATAGGTTTTTAATTTCTGTTCATCAATTATAAATGTGAAGATTCAATTCAGAATTATGAGTTTTTTCTTCACTAATTTAAAAAATGTCGACATTGCAAAGAAGACAGCAATTCACAATATACATCGGTTGTTGAGAGAGAGACCGATGTATACAGTATGAGGCCAAAGTCATTAGCATGGGTTTGGAAAAGAAACCGATGCTAATTTTATTTTATATTAGGGAAAAAAATTATATGCATCCTGTACTATACGTGTTTTTTGGGTTTACATCCTAACGTTATTTTTGTAATTTAATGCATCCTGTACTATACAAAATTTTGAAAGTGCATCCTGTACTATACAAAATTTAGAAAAAACTAGTTTTATTCAAAAAAAACTAGAATTTATTAAATAAATATGCAAACCATATTTTATTCTAACATTTATCGGAATGAGTTTTATTAAATAAATAAAATTTATTATTTATTAAATAATAAATTCGGTGAGTTTGCATATTTAATAAAATATTTAATAAAATATGCCGGAACTGGTTTTAAATAAATAATAAATTCGCCGGAACTCACCTAAAGTATACGAGTTTGAATATATGCAACCTCACTCGCGAGACTCGGTGAGTTTCGGCGAGTTGGGGCGAGTTCGCTGGTCGGGGGATGCACTTTCAGAATTTTGTGAAGTACAGGATGCATTAAATTACAAAAAAAAGGTTAGGATGCAAACCCAAAAAACGCGTATAGTACAGGATGGTTACAATCTTTTTCCCTTTAATTTATTATATGCATCGGGTTCAGTTAAAAATCGATGATTGAGGTTTTGGAATTTTTAGGGGCCAATTTTTATTCACTTTTTCCCCGCGATGCGCACGATATTAAATTTGAATGGTCATCGGTTCTAAAAAAGAACCGATGCTCTAGTTTGGTTTAAGGCATCGATTGTTCTACAACAACCGATGCCTATTTATTTTACATAAATCTTGGATATTTTTATTATTATGTGCATCGGTCGGTGTCAGAAAAAACCGACGCTCAGGCTTTTGAGATTTTTCTCAGCCAATTTTATTCACCTTTTTCCCGCGATGTGCGCGTAATTAGATTTGCATGGGCATCGGTTCTAAGAAGAACCGATGCTCGGATTTGGTTATAGGCATCGGTTGTTATCATAAACCGATGCCTATATATTTTAAAGAAATTTTTAGATTTTTTTTATTATTATAGGCATCCGTTGATTTACACAAACTGATGCTATAACTTTTTCCCAGATTATATAGGCATCGATTGTTTGACCACGACCGATGTCTATTTATTATAATAAAAATTTTCAGTTATTTTATTATTATACGCATCGGTTGCTATATAAAAACCGATGCTATTGATAAATAGGCAACGGTTGTATAAAAATAACCGATGCCTATAACTTTTATTTATTACAAAAAAAAAAAAACCGCGCGACTATAGGCATCGGTTGTTGTCAACAACCGATGCCTATAACCCTGTTCCGATGATGTTTTTTGTAGTAGTGATATATATATATTATGTGTGAGTGTGTGTGTGTGTGTTAGCTTAAAACCTGTGGCTTACACGAGATTTATCAAAAGATAAATATAAAAGTATTTATGATAATTATAGTGTTATTAAATTTATGAATAAAAAAAATCCAATGGACACTGTATTCGATATCTAATCACAATTTATTAATTATCTTTTCTATATTAATGTAGATTTATAATTTAATATTTAGATTAAATTCATTAGTAATTTTATTTACATAAATGAAAAAATCCAAAAGTTATCAAATTCTCAAACCTATTAATTAATTAATTAATTAATAATTATCATTATTATTATATATTTTAATATTTAGATTAAATTCGTTAATAATTTTTAGTTATATACTTAGAGAAATTCAAAACACGCCATATTTTCAACAGTGCCATATTGTACCCGTGTCTAATCAATATTTATTAATTATTTTTATATGACTTTATATTTTCTATACTTAGATTGAATTCATTAATAATATTTAGTTACATACTTATATTATTGAAGATAACTCGTAACTTACTTATTTTATATTTAGAATTGTAAGAATAAAGTTCTTATAACATTTATTATGAATACAACTTATTTAGATTATTTTTATAATTAAATTCCTTGTTATAATTAACATTCTCTTATAAGTGATTTAATTGTATTTTAATTAAATTAACTAATGTAGATATTTTTCTTGATTATATATGGCTTTATATACTTTTATATTAGAAGAATAAAATAAAATGTTGAATTAATTATACAAAATATAATAAATAATAATAATAATAAATTAGGTAAAATATAATAAAAATATATTAAATTAGGTAGATATTAGAATTCCTATATTTTAGTAAGTTTTCAAACCTCCGAAATTCACCAAATGCATTCGAACCACAAGAAAATTGCATGTCAGCCCGAAGCTTGCTAGGCAGACACAAAGGATAGAGATCTTTTCGTTTAGTATATACATGTGATATATATCGTGTTACCTAATAATTTTGTATTTCAGGAGGAGTTTCAGAGACGTCTAGATGATCCACATGCTACATCACATAAGGGTTGATGAGGACGAGATCTATTTATCCATCATCGGGATGAAGAAGGGTTGTCGTTACGGTACCGACTACTTCGGGAAGTTGACCGTTTTGAGGCTTTCCAGAGGTTGCGGTTCTTCCTATCAACTTGATAGACTAGTCACGTAGATCGAGAAGCGAGCCCAATGGAAATTGCACTAGGAACAACAGAAGTTTGAGACGTGGCTCCGTGCAGACTTCTAGGCGCAACTCATCGTGGCGATAGCTGCAGCGACAACCCATCTACAGTTATCCCATCCTAACGAGAATATTATCATTAGTGTTTTTAATTTAATTAAAAACACCGATGGTAATATGTCTGTAGGTATTTATTGATGGTGTCCCCCTCGATATTCATCGATGATTAGGCCCCTCGGTATTTACCGAAGGCAACACCTCTCGTCATATACCAACGAATAAGGTGTGCGATGGTCATTAGTCTATTGACGAGGACCTCCATCGATATTCCTCTCAATAATAGTACCAACGACAAGATTTTTCATCAGTGTTTAATTATTGAATATGAAATATTGAAGAATTAAATTCATTAATAACAAAGTTACCAAAGGAATAATTCATGTTTATCGACGTATTCGATATTACTGTTCTCGTGTGCGTGTTTTTGTAGGTAACTAAACATGTTAATGCCAATTCTGGTCAACGGTTCTGGTTACCATTGACCAGCGGTTCGGTTAAAATCAAACCGTAAACCAAATTTCATCCAACTGAAATCGCTGGTTAACTGAGAAAATTAAAAAAAGATAATTGAAGATGGTTTTTGACCATTTGAAACTAAATGGTTGGATGAAATAGCCGTTAGATATCAATAGTCATAAAATAGCCATTGGAGATTGAACCGCTGATTAACCAAAACCGACCAATTTTAACCGAAACTGACGGTTCCCAACAACTATTTTTCGATATTTTTATATCTATTTCTATGACTATAAATACCCCTCTCTCCTACACCAATTCATCTCTAATATTCTTCTTCTTCTCATATATTTTCAAGTTTAAAGTTGTTAATTTGTGCAAAAATATTATCAATAATCATCTTCTTATTCTCGTTTTACTTTTATTTCTTTTATAATATTATTATGGCAAGCTCTTCTCGTAATATTAATACTAATACTATTCGAGAATCTCCTCGAGATAAAGGTTGAGTTGGAGGTCGAGGATCTCAATGAAAACCTTCGGTCGTTGCTGGATATTATGTTTTTGATGAGATGACGCAGGAAGAAGTTGAAAAATTATATAATCAAATCAATTTCGGCGAGTATAATCAAATAATCTCAATGAGGATCTCTGACGAATACGAATTGCCAACCGACGTTAATCCAGATGAAGATGAGGAAGAATCGGGTGATAATTTTGATATGCCACCGCCTCAATCAGAATCGAAGGAATATCAATCCGTCATCTTTCAATTGCATTTCACAAGAACAACGGTCGATGGTGTACCTCGGGCACTTTTTGTATGTAATTGTTGCATTTTTTCTTGTGTTTTTAGTTAGGGTTTAGGTTCGGTTCTAGTAGTTTTAAGTCATTTTTCGTTAGATTTTTAGGTCGTTTTTCTTATTTTATTATTTTTCGTGTTTCTTGTTAATATTATATTTAATTTGGTTAAATGGTCCGGTTAACTTGAGGTTTGTGGTAAATCATTATTTTTATGGTTTAAATTCCCATTTTATAGGTGAAGGCATCGAGGCTCGAAAATCGAACCGAGCCAGCCCGAATCGAGCTCTCCCGCACACAGTTGCCGAGAACTGCCGGTAGGTGCCGAGTGAGCATGCTGAGGCCTGTTGGCAGCTGTCGAGCATTGCTGAGCCCCCCTCCACGTCGTTGCCGAGAGGATCCGCCCGCCTCGGTCGATGCAGGCCGACGCCTGCCGAGCTTGGACGAGACTGCCGAGATTCGCGCGTGTCGACGCCGAGATTTTCCGGCGTCGCTCGACGCAAACTCTCTAATGCGTTGATCCTGCCGAGCGTTGACCGACACCCTGCGTGCATCGATGCCGCCTACCAAGCCACACTGCCAAGAGTTGCCGACAGCGGTCGGCAACCCCTACCTACACCTGTCGAGCGCTGTCGAGCCACGCACGCCACCTTCGGCCAGTCACGCCCAAACCACATTTCCCTCGAGCCAAACCGAGCCAAACCTTGCTAAGGTGGACCATTTCGGGTCAATATGGTCAGAACATGGAAATCCAAGCTCATAAGGCATAATTGACCCATTTACCCCTAATTAACTTGTATAAATAGATAGATTCCTTTCATTAGAAAAGCACTCCTCTCCCAACCCAAGCTTGGGTTTGGGTTTGAAATTTCTCTCTCTAGCTCTTAGACTTGGGTTTGTAATCTCAATAATGACTCAAGTACTCCCTTGGATTTTTAATTCCTTTCAATTTCAATCAAACTTTTGGATTCTCTCTTTAATTCTAATAAGCTTTCTTTTAATTTCATGCTTGTTCTTCAATTTTATGCCTTTTGCCTTAGCTCTTTGATTTCTTGCTTGATCTTGTGAATCGTCCATGGAATCTAGTTGAGTGACACATCTAGATAATAGATCGAGGCCTAGATCATTTAATTTCACGCAATTTCATATGTTTCATGCATTTTCTTCATTTTTATGCTTTTTGTCTTAGCACCTTGAATTCATGTTAGATCTTAAGAATTGGCTATGGAATCTAGATGAGTGACACGTCTAGACCATAGATCGGGTCTTGGATCATCTTTATTTTGAGTTTTTCACATTCTTTGTTTTAAATTAAAGTTTTGTGCTTTATATCATGCAAAATCTTAGATCTATGCTTTGTTCCTAGTTGTCTTCCTAAAGTTTTGAACTTTCCCGTCCATTTTCATTGCTTTATCTATTTGTGCTTTCAATTTACGAAAATTTGCATTATTCATGTTTTTATGTTCATGCAAGCATGGTTGTACCTTGATCATGCATGCTTGTACTTGATGAAACATTGCTTGTTCTTGCTAAGTTTTTTATTTTGCTTGTATTTTCATATTCGAGGCATACGACGAGGCATCCTAACAACTTGCAATTTCATTTCCTAGTTTAGTTTATATAGTTTAATTGCTTTATTTTCATTTTCCTTTACTTTTCAAAGCTTGAAACACCTTGATTCCTTTAATTGAATCGAATTCCGATAATATCAAGCCAATGGACCCACTTTTATTTCAAAACCACAAAAAACTATAAAAAAATGGCACAGTTGCCGGGGAATTAAAATAAAAACTATAAAAAATGGCACCGTTGCCGGGGAATTAAAATAAAAACTATAAAAAAAAGGCATCGTTGCGACTCGGCTTGGTTAAGGCTTTCGATTTGATTGTTGTTTCATTGTGTTTTTAGCTTTCTTTGTTATTTGACATTTTTTTTAAGTATTATAGGTACTCATAACTATGGAGGGTACATTCCCGACATGGGAGGGCATGGTACAAACCATGTTGGGATTGGAATGATATATAATGGTTTTGGCAACGTAGGAGGGCATGGTGCAAACCACGTTGCCAATGGTGGATTCGGCTATGGGCAACCCGGCATGGGAGGGCATGGTGTAAACCATGTCGGGTTTAATGGTTTCTCGGGAGTGAATGGTTCCTTTGGTGGTTATGGAGCTCCGAATTCCTATTCGAACAAGCAAGCTCCAAATTCCTATCCGAACATGAAAGGTCCGAATTCCTATCCGGACGTGCAAGACCCAAATTCCGGTCTGTATGGTTATGGTGCTCCTCAAAATTATCCGAATATGCCGAGCCCGAATCCCGGACCGTATGGAGCCCTACCCGGTTATAATTTCAATCCGATGATGAATATGACTCTGAGTGGAAATGTGGGTGGTGGATATCCGAATCCCGGCCCGTATGGCGATTCTCATTCTCCCAATTTCAATCAATCCCCGATTGGTGCCACTGCTAATGCCCAAAATCTCGATGCTTATGCGTACTTTGGAGGTTTGAGCTCCGATACACCCCCTATCCGCACTATGGGCGATTTTAACAAACTATTTGTGGGAACGTTTCATCCTCCCGAGCCAAAATCTTCGCAAGCGACGTATTCTAAGGCAAGCATGGCTTATTCCTATAAGGATCTCGAGGCTTACGAGTTGTTTGGAGGGCCGAGCTCCGTTGTTGCAAGTGGCCCCCCCATCCGCACCATGAGAGATGTTAGCAGACCGTTTTTGGGGACGTCTTACAATGTTAATCTTAACCAGATTGGTGCCTCCACTAGTGCTCCAGAGCCCGATATGTATGAGTTGTTTAGAGGTACGAGCTACATTGTCCCAAGTGGCCCTCCAGAGCCAAAGCATGCCTTTCTTGCCCACTTGGAATGTTTGCTTTTTGGCGGATCCTATTTGAGCTATGCAATGCGCCAAGAGTGTTCCAAAGAGTGGACCCTCCCGACAAGGGGGAGATTGTTTTGGTGGACCCTCCCGTTATCTTCCCACCTTGATCAAAAAGGGAGTTCGTCAAGCTAGTGACGTAAAACAAGCACTTCTTGGGAGGCAACCCAAGTTTCTCTCGTTTATTTCTTTTATTTTCTTTATTTCTTTCTTTCTTTCTTCTTAAAAAGAAAATCCAAAAATATTTGAAAAATTGAAAAACAACAACAACAACAAAAAAAACCTTGTATTGTCTTTTGGGTTCTTTGTAACCCTTGGTATTGTTTGGTTTTGGTTCATGTACATATTTCCTTGTGTTCTTGATTTTGTGTAAACCTTGGGCGGTTTTGATAAGATGGTAGCGTTCATAAAACCGGGAGATACTAGCTATGCTCGATTTTTGCTTGGATTGCTTAGATGCTTAAGTGGACCCCACCGAGCTCGATCTTAACTCGCTCGGTTAAGGAATTTTCTATTTCACCCTCCTTTTACTTGATTTTCATTAATATGCAATGAGGGCATTGCATGGTTTAAGTGTGGGTTGGTAGGTGGTTAGGGTCCGGGTGTCACAAAGCATGATTTGTCTTTTTTAACTCGAGCCTTGGCGAAGTGACGCATTCTTGGCGAAGTGACGCTTACTATTTGCGCTTTTATATGGTTGAGTCGATTTTTGTGTCTTTTGTGTGTCTATTACATGTTTAAGCAATCTCCACATGCTTGGAAGTTTGAATAGTTTACTTGTCGGGTTTTTACATGTTTATGCCCTCTTGTGTAAGGAGAGTTGAATTTTTGTGCTTCATACAGAACCCGCCTATATATATATAATCAACATTTGATCGTAAAAAGATTGCAAAGTTCTAAAAGCTCTTTTGATTTTGTTTCCAAAACCCGGTGCAAACTAGTGAGTAGCCTTATGTGATTATCGGTTTTGCTCGCATTTTTTATGAAAATTGTATTGAGGAGCTTTGATTTTGCTCGTACATGATTGAATTTGGAAATGACTTCGAGGCACATATATCACCTTTATTCAGCCCTTATCCAAATATATAAGCTACTTAAAATCCCAAATGAGCCCCCTTGAGCCTATGTCCCGCTTCTTGTTAGACGAGCTCGATTTTAGCTCTTATATCTTCATTATGTGTGAGGTGAGAGAGTATGTTGTTAGTTGACGAGAAATGTGTGGGAAATCGATTGTGGGCTTCAAGTTTTGAGTTGCTTATACACAAAAAAAAAAGGAAAGGAAAAAGAAGAAGAAGAAGAATACTCCAACGCAAATCACGAAAAGTGATAAAGCGTGCATTCAAATGAAAAGCCTAATTCAAAAAGGCTAAGTTTAGTAAAAAGAAGCAAATTCAAAAAGCTTCTAAGTGTTGTGAAATAAAGCCAAAAAAGCGTGTGAGTATACGGAAGGGTTTCGAATGAGAGTTTGGTGAATTGGGAGGGTGAAGCGATCATAAGCTTCGGGTTTTAGAATTTAGGATTTTGTGTGTGATTGATCACGTTTGATCGTGTGTTAGCCACTATATCTAAATGTGCAATACCTTACCAAAGAGCCAACATTGATTCTTATTTGGTCATGTACTATGAGCAATTTTGAGCGTCCGATTTGTGAAATCTTGACAAGGTGCATGTATTAACCGACTTGAGCGTAAACACGTCCTATATACCAAACACATGAGTGAATTGAGCGAACACCCTCAAAATTTCATTTGAGAGGAAGTCATCGATTTGGTTTTCATTTGAGGAATAGTAATACGAGCAATGCTTGACGATAACGAGTTTATGTTGATACTTTCATCATATTAAATAGGATAAGCACAAGGATTTTTCTTTTTGCACAATGTTCATTGCATGTACATTCTCGATTCTTTTCGTTGTTCGAGGACGAACAAACCGATAAGTGTGGGGTAGTTATTTTGTATGTAATTGTTGCATTTTCCTTGTATTTTTAGTTAGGGTTTAGGTTCGGTTCTAGTAGTTTAAGTCATTTTTTGTTTGGTTTTTAGGTCGTTTTTCTTGTTTTGTTATTTTTCGTGTTTCTTGTTAATTTTATATTTAATTTGGTTAAATGGTCCGATTAACTTGAATTTCGTGGTAAATCATTATTTTTTATGGTTTAAATTCCCATTTTATAGGTGAAGGCATCGAGGCCCAAAAATCGAACCGAGCCAGCCCGAATCGAGCTCTCCCGCGCGCAGCTGCCGAGACTTGCRGGCAMCTGCCGAGCGAGCCTGTCGAGGCCTGTCGGCAGCTGGCGAGCATTGCCGAGCGCCCGTCCGCGTCACTGCCGAGAGGATCCACCCGCGTTGGCAGACGCCTGGCGAGCTTGGCCGAGCTTGCCGAGATCCGCGTGCGTCGATGCCGAGACCTGCCACGTCGCTCGATGCAGGGTCGATGCAAACTCTCTGTTGTGTCAATCCTGCCCAGCGTCGATCGAAACCTCACATGCATTGACGCCGAGCTGCCGAGAGCTGCCGACAGCGGTCAGCCGTGCCTGCCCACACCTGTGGAGCGCTACCGAGCCAAACTGAGCCAAACTGAGCCAAACCTTGCTAAGGTGGACCATTTCGGGTCAAAGTGGTCAGAACATGGAAATCCAAGCTTATATGGCATAATTGATCCATTTACCCCTAATTAACTTGTATAAATAGATAGACTCCTTTCATTGGAAAAACACTCCTCTCTCAACCCAAGCTTGGGTTTGGGTTTGAAATTTCTCTCTCTACCTCTTAGACTAAATTTTCAAGCTTTTTGCCTTGGGTTTGTAAGCTCAAGAAAGATTCAAGTACTCCCTTGAATTTTTAATTCCTTGCAATTTCAATCAAGCTTTTGGATTCTCTCTTTAATTCTAGTAAGCTTTCTTTCAATTTCATGCTTGTTCTTCAGTTTTATGCTTTTTGCCTTAGCTCTTTGATTTCTTGCTTGATCTTGTGAATCATCCATGGAATTTACTCGAGTGACACATCTAGATCATAGATCGAGTCCTAGATCGTTTAATTTCACGCAATTTCATATGTTTCATGCATTTTCTTCATTTTATGCTTTTTTGTCTCAGCACCTTAAATTCATGTTAGATCTTAAGAATTGGCTATGGAATTTAGATGAGTGACACGTCTAGATCATAGATCGGGTCTTGGATCGTCTTGGTTTTGAGTTTTTCACATGCTTTATTTTAAATTAAAGTTTTGTGCTTTATTTCATGCTAAATCCTAGATCTATGCTTTGTCCCTTGTTCTCTTCCATAAATTTTTGAACTTTCCCGTCCATTTTCATTGCTTTATCTATTTGTGCTTTCAATTTACGAAAATTTGCATTATTCAGGTTTTTATGTTCATGCAAGCATGGTTGTACTTTGAGCATGCATTCTTGTACTTGATGAAACATTGCTTGTTCTTGCTAAATTTTCGATTTTGCTTGTATTTTCATATTCGAGGCATACGACGAGGCATCCTACCAACTTGCAATTTCATTTCCTAGTTTAGTTTAGCTAGTTTAATTGCTTTATTTTTATTTTCCTTTACTTTTAAAAGATTGAAACATCTTGATTCCTTCAATTGAATCGAATTCCGATAATATCAAGCCAATGAACCCACTTTTATTTCAAAACCACAAAAAACTATAAAACAGGCACAGTGCAATTATTGCAAGAGTCACTACACCTTCGATTCCAAAGATAATAGAGGCTACGAGATGCTCAGATACCACGTGGAGAAGAAGCATCCCGACAAATACGGTGTTGATAGCTTTCAAATACAACTAAACTTATCAACTTCATCTACCGCCGAAGCCGGGGCCGACGGGCCAAGGTACGAGTTCTAATTTATTTCAATATAGCGAAAGTGGTCATAGAAAATTTCTTGCAAGATTTGTTTCCGTTATTGATCTTTCTTTTAATCATACACATAGTAGTCATTATAAAGATTTTATTACAAGTGTTGTTAATCCATCTAGCACTATTCACGAAATAAAGTTACTCGCGATATTGAAAAAATAGTTGGTGAGTATAAGTTGAATTTGATTTCCATATTTGATAGTTTGTCTCATAGTATCTCTATATGTTCGGATATTTGGGAGGATCCCACCATAATAATAATTATATGGGAATTATATGTCATTGGGTTGATAATTCTTAGACTTTGCAAAAATATTTGATTGCATATAGAGAGTTTAATAGTTTGCATACCGAGGTGAATATTTCGCGCAAAATATCCGCTATTTTATCCGAGTATCATTTAGGTAAAAATAAATTTTTAATTTTATTTGATAATGTCGCCGCTAATACGGCTAGTTTAGATTTGCTAAAAACTTTTTGTCAACCTTCTATTGGCGGTAAAAAAATTCGTGTTAGATGTATTTGTCATGTTTTGAATTTATGTGTTTCAGATGGTTTAACTACTTTTAAATATAAAATTGCTCCGATTAGAAGTGCGGTATTTCATATTGCAAAACATGGTTTGGTTGAAAAAAATGGCGAAAATATTGCCAAAACAAGGGTTTGCATCTAAAAAAGATTTCAATTGATGTATCAAATCGTTGAACTCGACTTATAAATAGCTTAATGATTCTTTTAAATATAGAGAAGTATTGTGTGCATTTTTTGCTAATCAAAATGCTGATTTCATTTTATTTTCCAATGCGTGGGATGACTATTATAATATGTTGTCCCTTTTAAAAAAATTATCAACGCCATCGTGACTTTAGCCGGTGTTTATTATCCTACCTCCACACTACTTCTTGATGTATTCAAATTATACATATTAGTAATGCATTACTCGATTCGCCTGATTTGGGTGAATGTATTACTAGTATGTTTAGTAAAATGGTCAAATATTTTCTCTACATTCTCAATATTTTTTTTATTACAAAAATATTAGACTCGGATTATCGGGTCGAGGGTTTAGAAAATTTGTTTATAGTTTATTATGAAACATTAGGATCTTTTTTATAAAATTCAAATATTGAAATTACTAATCCCTTAACTTGTGCTAACAAGGTAAAACAATCTTTATTACATATTTTTCATGAATACAATCAATCTTCTAGTAGTGTTAATTTGTGCCGTTTGTCTTCCCCCACCACTTCTAATGTAAGACCATTGTTCAGCGACCCTCGACAAACTCTAGTCCCCATATATGAGGTTGGTTGAGGATACTAAGTGAAAACGGCAAAGGGCTAATGCCAGTTGAACAATGAAATTAGTAAGTTATTTAAGAGCTTTTGAATCGGGAAGTATCCCGAAAAAGCCCGATGGTACTAATGATCTTATGCAGTTTTGGTCGAAGTGGCCACTATTCTTCCTACACTATATATAATTGCCAAGGATGTTCTCATCGTTCTTGTTTCAACAATTTCTGTTGAAAATGCCTTTAGCATGGGAGGCTTTGTGTTAGATGATCGACGGTCTAACTTATTGCACAAAAATCTTGAAAATCAAATGTTAACTAATGATTGGTTCAAATATGAGAAACGAGAATAAGAACTTCAATTGGATGAAGGTGAGAGAGCGACCATTACGATACCACTTCGGGAAGCAACAACAATGACGAATAAACGAAGACAAGTCTCCTCCACTATCCACATAACGTAGGTAAGTGTGGTAAGTATAAGAACTACGTGTACCACTACAAAAAAAATAGCAGTTTTCCGAGGAAAAAATCGAGGGAATTGTCTTCCCTCGGTCTTTTCCGAGGGAAAAACCGAGGGACTATAAAATCCCTCGGTTTTTTCCGAGGATACAACATTCCCTCGGAATTTCCCTTGGAATTCCGGAGCCACTATTTGCCGCCATAATTACCGAAGGAAGAAACTGACGGATTTCCGAGGGAATGTTTTCCGAGGGACTAAAGCCCTCGGAAATACCGAGGGAAATAGCAATCCCTCGGAATTTTATTATTTTAATTTTTTTAAATTTAAAAAATTTCGAGGGAATCACTGTTCCCTCGGTTTCATACCAAGGGAAATAACATTCCCTCGGAAAATTTTTGAGGGAATATAAATTCCCTAGGAAATTTTTAATTTTAAGAAAATTCAAAAAAAAATAGAAAAATCGTAAAAACGAAACCAAACATATCATCTTAGGCACGTGGGGTGGTTTTAACCCGATTTCGATCGAAAAATACCAACGAGCACGTGCGTATCCACACGTGTCGTGGGACTCGACCAACAACAAGATACGATCGATCGATGATATTTAAAGTTAATTCTTCTACGAGAATACATAGGCAAGTTAATTCCAATATTTAAAGTTAAATTTCTAATATTAGAATTAAAATCAAGTACTTTTTTTATAAACTCATTTTTTTTAAATAAAAAAAAACTGAATTACGTGGACTTTGATTTCTCTACTAAAATACATAGGCAAGTTAATTCTAGTATTAAAAGTTAAAATTCTTAATTTTAATTTCTAGTATTAGAATTAAAATCAAGTCCCTTTTTTAATTTTTTTTAACTTTTACTTCAAGAACTCAATTATTCGATTCTATTTAAGTTCTCAGCTATTTATCTCATTCTAATTTTATTTAAATTTCTCGTTTATTTATCTCATTTATCTCAATTATTCTAATTTTATTTAAGTTTTTTTATTTAAAAAAACTGCCGATCTTTGGTTAACCGGTGTTTCGGTTAACCGATCTAAACTGTAATCATAAGCAATTCACTGCCTGTTCGATTACGATTTAGATTTGACCGATTATTTTAACCTACGATATGTAACGCTGCATAGCTAATACTTTGGCTGCGTTCAATACGACTCAACTACATATTCGTGTGTCGGCCCTATCATCAATTTATAGTTCAAATTTAGTGGAAATTCCAGTTTCAGTACCCAAACTATGCCTAAGTTTCAGGTTCAGTACCCCACATTTCGAAAGTATATCAGTACCCCGAGTTATGTTTTTCTCTCATATTTGGTACCTATGGTTGACCAGCCATTAAAAACTAACGAAGACCAACTCTTGGAGGGAAAATTGGAGAGTTTGGCGCCACAAAATTGATTTAGTACCAGCAGCAGTGAGAATTCTAATTTTCATAAACTAGTTATTTTATGTTGTTTGATAAAGATTTCTAATAAGCTTTTCATAGTTTGTTAGGTTTAAAAGTTTCATTTCGTAAAAAAGTACAATTCGTAATTTATTTGATAGATTATTAGAGAAAATTTCTTTTATTTTTATCACTTTTCATTATAAAACATATTTTTATACTAACATGTTACTTTATAGTTCTACACAAATATTAGTTTTGGACATAATGAAATATTTATTTATCAAATTGATTATTTATGTATCATTGTTTATTTTTTTTAGAAAGTCTTTATTTATTATTCTAAATTTATAAAATATTATTTTTATATACTAACATATTATTTTATAATTCTACATAAATATTATATTTATACATAAATTTTTTAATTTTTCGATATAGTTATTTTGGTATCATTGTTTATAGTTTTTCTATTAATTTTAAAATATTTTTTATAAAGTCTTTATTTCTTATTCTAAATTTATTTCTTATTTTTTTATATTTTCTTAATTTTTATGTTTATTATTTTTTATATCTATCAATCATATGTATATTAATAAATTAATTTTCAATCAACTACTTAAATCAAAATCAATTTACAAAATAATATTTTGCAATCAACTATCAGCTATTTAAACCAACTCAACCAATCAGAACCTAAATATTTTCACATCATTGTTTTTATGATTTTAATTGATTAAGTTTGTGCGAGTAATAAGTATGGTCTGAGATTTTAAGAATCCTATTTATTAAAAAGTGAATTCCAGTTTGGGATCAAAGAGCACTTATCCTATGCTCTTCCCGAAATTATTAACAATAACATAAATTCGAGTGATGAATATGGAATAATTTGCTTCGAACCGATATTGTTTTGCATAAGGTTGGTAATATTTAAAAATAATTATAATTTTACTATCATAGTAAGAAAATTTTATTTTTCTATCCATATCTGACCATATATTTATTTAGTAATAACATGATATGTATAGTAAAATTTGATATAAATTAAATATGTAATTAATAATTTAAATAAATATTTTTAAGTGGAAAATTTTATGATCGAATAATAAAAAGTTATTTACTTTACTTATGTTCTATTTTTCTTTTTTATAACCATAGTAACTTAATAACATGGTTAAGACTTAATCAATTTTAGGCTTAAAAATTTTATTTAATGTATGGATAATTAGTTGACTCGAAATACACACGCGCACGTGAGTTTATAATTTTTTTTATTATATGTATCCATTAAAATCATTACATTAGATGATTTACAATTTATTCTTTTTATTCCGTCAAATATTTTTTATTAAATGATTTTAATATATTATATTATTTAATTAAATTCAAAAGACAAGAATATAACTCTCTGTCATTTAAAAAGCGTTTTATACCCGTATAACACGCATACGTACGAATAACTGAATAATACTTTACGATACCAAACAAATTATGAACTTAATGAAAAATATACGTATTTGATCTTAAAACGATTAATACATGTATTATACTTATCTCATATAATACTCGACGAACAATACTAATAAGAAAAATTATTTTTTTATAAAAACATAATTATTCTTAAAATATATATTTTAAAAAATTACATATAAGCAAAATATATAACATAAAAATAAAAATAATATTTTATAAAATCACATATTATATTGTTACATAGTCAATTGAATATATTCTTATTAAGTTATTCTAATGAAAACTTTATAATTGTAATGGTTTCTCACATTTAAATAAAATTTACTTATAAGTCTTAAATAGATATTAATATTATATATATTGAAATAAAACAAAAAATACGTATGTGAATATTTTCTTGTATCACAACTTTTTTATTAATATTTGTTAAAATGTAAAATTTAGGGAATATTTGTAAATAATATGTTAATTATTTACAAAGACATTTGAAAATAGATGGTACTATAATACTTTTAAAATAACTTTTAAATATATATTTACTTAAATAAGAATAATATGTACAAAATATTATTGAAATAAGCCATATTTTTACTCCATATAATTAACTTATAATCGTATTATACTCGTACTTTTATAAGTCCGTATAATATTAATTTTTGTATTATTGACCGTAACTTAAAAGAAATATAAAATATAAGCATACATATAAAATGTTGAATTATACCCGCCTTGTATTTAACTAACTAGAAATATAAGTTCATAAATCTGTCTGGGAAGCAAAAATATCCATAAAAAGTAAAAAGAAAGACAAAAAAGAAAAAAGGAAAAAAGTTCAATTAGAAAATAATTTTAAAGAAGATTTTTTTTTGAAATAAGAATAGAATAAAAAGAAAATAAGTAAATAATTTATTCTTAAAAAGACAAATAATTTTGTTAAAAAATATTTGAGTATTAATATTTTTTCCTCTCCGTTGTGTACGAGTGTATAAGCTCGTCTACTTGTCTTTTAGTCAAACCATTTGTATTGTGTGTGAGAGACTTGACAATATCCACCACTCCCTACCCACCCTCCCGGGGCCTCCACCCCCAACTACAATAAACACAATTTCCAATTTTAACGGAGGTAGTTGGTCTCCGTTAGTTTTTAACGGCTGGTCAACGCTGAGTACAAAATTTGAGAGAAAAAAAAATGTAACTCGCGTACTGATATTGATACTATCGAAATATGGGGTACTAATCTGAAGTTTAGCATAATTTTAGTACTGAAAATGGAATTTATGCGCAAATTTATCAAATGGGACATAGATCAAATCCAATTTCTAATGAGATAAATATATATGTAACACAACGTGAATATATTACACCTTCACTTTATTTACATAAAATTTATTTATATAAAGCACCTATCATATTATATTTATATTAATATTAATATTAAAAGCCAACACAATTCTTGGAGGTAGTAACACCACCATCCACAACAAGATTATGACCACTAATGTACCTCGACTCGTCACTCGCCAGAAAAACCGCCGCCTCCGCTATATCCCTTGTCCTCAGCGTCTCCCCTTTCAAATTCCCCATAACCCTCACAAACTCCTCCACTCTCTCCACCTCCTCCGCACCACCACCGCCGGCCGTCATCCTCGTCGCCAAACCGAACGGCGAAATGCAGTTGACCCGAATCCCATGCCGCCCCAGCTCGCAAGCCGCGTTCCTCACCAGCCCCACGATCGCGTGCTTCGACGCCGTGTACGCGTGCGGCCCGAGCCCGCCAATCACTCCCGCCACGCTCGCCGTGCAGATTATGCACCCGCCGCCGCCTCCACGGACCATGGCGCGCGCGGCGTGCTTCATCCCCAGCGCGGCGCCCCTGGCGTTGACCGTCATGACCCGGTCGAACTCGTCGGCGTCGAGGTCGAGGACGCTTTGCTTGGACTGTTCGCCGAGGACTCCGGCGTTGCTGAAGAGGATGTCGAGATTGCCGTGGTCGGAGACGGCGGAGGTGATTACGGTTTCGATGTCCTGCTCCGACGTGACGTCACAGTGGACGTAGGTGACGTCAGGAGATAGTGAGCTGGCGACCGAATATCCCATTGAGTCATCGACGTCGGCAATGATTACTTTAGCGCCGTGGGCGGCGAAGAGCCTGACGGCCGCCTCTCCGATGCCGCTTGCGCCGCCCGTCACGATTGCAATCTTTCCCGCCAATCTGTGCGCGCAATAATTATTTACGTACGTGTCCAAGGGTCATTTCTAGTTATTTATCTAATTAGAGCGCATATGCAATTCATGAAAATTCAAGAACTAATGCAAGCGTACTCTTGTATTATTATTATTATTATTGTTATTATTATTATTATTATTATATTTTTCGGTTTCTGTTGAGCCAAACCATTGTGCATTTTATCAAAACCACTTTATCAAATGGCTTGTGTCAGAATCAAGTTGTGTAAATTTTGAACTTGAGAAAATAAACACAAAAATGAACTTTAACTTTGAGGTTTTCTCATGCAAAGATTATTAATTTTACCTTTTGACTGAGGGTGAAGCGATTTCATGCCCTTGCGCCGACATAGTTGATTAGAGATGTATAGCTTGCAAGTTGCAATAGATGAGATAGAAATTGATCAAATTCCTTTTTTCTTATATAGAGGATCGGCTTAGGTAGAAATTGATTTTTTATTTTTTATTTTTAAAAAAATCTATTTAGAGTTGGTTTTGCCTCGAACTGCAAAAACTGCATCACTTTCCAATTTCCAACGCAAGTTTTAATGCAATTCATGTGACTAACATTCCTGGTTTTCTGGGGTCATGCGTTTATTCTCCAAATATATGGGCTGTGTTCCAAGTTCCAACTCCTCTAAAGCCTATCGAGTTCTATCATGACCATTACGAAAGTCAGCCAAATAAAAACTGAGCCCGGCTTATTGAACCAGACACCGATGAGGGCCAGTCTTTTTAAGGCCCATCAACATATCGGATGTCTCTCCTCCAATAATAAAGCTATGAGCTCTGCTATAATGCGATTTGTATCGAATTTGAGATAGTAGTACATACATACTCTTGACTAACATGAATAAATAGAATATAAGTGTAATAGATTTAGGGTTGTGACAGGTCATTGTGACAATTGAATATGTAACACAATACAACACAAAAGGTGTTTAGTGACACTTTCTTTTTATGTTTATAGGCATCACAAATTATTCTACTTATGTTTATAAGTGTATCACAAATTGCGTTGTTAGATTTGATTTCATAAAATTATACAAGATATAAAATGTAGGGTTAATTATTTTTTTCACTCAAACTATTGTGTTTTTCACAATTTACCATACAAACTATTATATGTAACAAACCGTCATATGTTAGAAGTGTTTTCGTGGTGTTGAAATAAATCAACAGGTTCTTGGCTTGGTATTATTGGAAATCGATTCGATTGAAGGATTCAATGTGTTTCAAGCTTGGAAAATGAAAGGAAAATGAAAATAAACAAGTAAACTTATTAAACTATTCTAGGAATTGAAATAGCAAGTTGGTCGGATGCCTCGTCGGATGCCTTAATATGAAAATGCAAGCAAATAATGAAAATAAGCAAGAAAATGCAATGTTTCACCAAGTACAAGCATGCAAGCACAAGGTACAACTATGCATAAAAACTCTAATAATGAAAATTAGCAAAAATTGAAAGCATGCATAGAAAGAGCAATGAAAGTTGACATGAAAGTTTAAAACTTTAAGGAAAATAACAAGCAACAAAGAGTAGATCTAAGATTTAACCTAAAACTATGCATGAAAATAAAATTGCAAATAAAGCATAGGAAAGACTTGAAATCAAGACGATCTAAGACTCGATCTATGATRTAGATGTGTCACTCKTCTAMATTCCATATCCAATTCTTAAGATCTAACATGAATTCAAGGTGCTAAGACAAAAYGRATAAAATGAAGAACAAGCATGGAAATGAAGAACAAAGCATGGAATTAAAGTATAAAACATGAAATTGAAAGGAAACTTACTTGAATTAAGAAATGAAACAAG
>BMAC01000059.1:101298-120103 GCA_014905375.1 Phtheirospermum japonicum | reverse complement strand
AGCTTGAATGTAATTGCATCAAAAGGTAACAATCCAAAGGAGTATTTGGATTCTTCTTAGGCTTACAAACCCAAGGCAAGTGCTATGAAATTAAATCTAAATCTAGGAAAAGAAATTACATCAAAGCTTGAAATTAAATCTAAAACCTAAGAAAGGAAATATCATCCAAGAGCTTGAGAGTAATTTGATCCCAAACCCAAGTTAGGGTTGGGAAGGGAGTTCTTTTTTACAAATGAGAGTGAGGTTCTATTTATAATAGGTTTAATTGGGTTTAAATGGGCCAAATTAGCCAAAAAGGCTTGAAATTCCCGGGTTTGACCAAGATTGACCCGTGTTGACCTTCCTAGCACTTGGCTCGACCCTAGGCTTGAATTGGCTCGATTTGGCTCAAGGTGGCTCGGTAATGGCCGAGCCTGGGCGGCATGGCCGGGCGTGGCCGACAGGTCTCGGCAGGGCTAGGCGAGCGCGCGCGCGCTGGCATGCGCTGGCGTCGGTTGGCGCGCGCTGGCTGCGTGCGGGCATGCGGCGGGACTCGGCAGCTGCGCGCGGGCGCGCCTTGGCTCGGGCCAACCTTGTGGCCAAGGTTCGTTTGGCGAGTCCTGGCACGTCCAGGCATGTCTTGGCGACCATTCCAGAATGTTTTGGCATTTTGGAGCTAGTTTTTGGCTCATCTTGGCATGTCTTGGCGCGGCTTGGCTTGTATTTTGGCCCTCAATTTCTCCACCTTTAAAATTAGGAATTTTAAACATAAAAACCCAAGAATTTCACCAATCCTTGAACTAATTGAACCCATTAAACCATATTAAATATAAAATCAACAAGAATCACGAAAAACAATAAAACAAGAAAAACCACAAAAAAACATAACGAAACTCGATTAAAAACTACTAAAATCAACATAAAACTCTAACTAAAAATACTAGGAAAAACACAACAATTACATGCAAAACAACTACCCCACACTTATCGGTTTGTTCGTCCTCGAACAACGAAAAGAATCGAGAGTGTACATGCAATGAACATTATGTAAAAAGAAAAATCCTTGTGCTTATCCTTATTAATATGATGATATTATCAACATAGACTCGCTATCGTCAAGCATTGCTCGTATTACTCTTTCTCAAATGCAAGCCAAATCGATGACTTCCTCACAAAAGGAGTTTTTGAGGCTTTTCATTTGAACGCACGCTTTATCACTCTTCGTGATTTGTGTTGGAGTATTATTCTTTTTTTTGTATAAGCAACTCAAAACCCGAAACCCACAATCGATTTCCCTCACATTTCTTGTTAATTAATCATACACTCTCACCACTTCACAAATTACGAAGATACAAGAGCTAAAATCGAGCTCGACTAACAAGAAATGGGATAAAGGCTCTAGGGGGCTCATTTGGGATTTTTAAGTAGCTTACATATATGGATATGGCCGGAACAATGGTGATATATGTGCCTCGAGGTCATTTTCAAATTCAATCATGTACGAGCAAAACCAAACCTCCTCAATGAGATTTCTATAAAAATGCAAGCAAGCCGATAAATCACACAAGGTTACTCACTAGTTTGCATCGAATTTTGGAGCAAAATCAAAAGAGCTTTTAAAGCCTTGAAATCTTTTCACGAGTAAAATATTGATTATATATAGGCGGGTTTGGACGAAGCACAAAAATTCAACCCCTCACACAAGAGGCCAAAAACATGCAAAAACTCGACAAGTAAACTATTCAAACTTCCAACCATGTGGAGATTGCTTAAACATGTAATAGACACACAAAAGACACAAAAATCGACTCAACCATATAAATGCGCAAATAGTAAGCGTCACTTCGCCAAGGCTCGAGTTAAGAACAACAAAACATGCTTGATAAAAACCCGGACCCTAATCACCTACCCACCCCACACTTAAACCATGCATTACCCGCGTTTTAATGAAAACCAAGTAAAAGGAGGGGGAATAGAAACTTCCTTAACCGAGCGAGTTTTGGTCGAACTCGGTGGGGTTCACCTAGGCATCTAAGCAATCCAAGCAAAAATCGAGCATGGCTAGTATCTCCCGGCTTCATGAACGCTACTCACTTATCCAATCGGCCAAGGTTGGAGTCGAAAAACCAAACCTAGAAAATAAAATCACATAAAATTCAAAAACACAAGAAAATAATTACATAAACCCAAACAAAAAGAAACTAAAGACCAAAAAGGACCAAAAGACAACTCAAAAATATTTTTTTTGTTTTTCAATTCTTCAAATGTTTTTGGATTTTCATTTTAAGAAGAAAGGAAGAAAATAAAAGAAATAAACGAGAAGAACTTGGGTTGCCTCCCAAGAAGCGCTTGTTTTACGTCATTATCTCGACGTACTCCCTTTTTTTTTATCAAGGTGAAAAGATAACGGGAGGGTCCACCAAAATAATCTCCTCCTTGTTGGGAGGATCCACTCTTTGGAATGTCCTTGGCGCATTGCATAGCTCAAATATTATCCATCAAAAGGCACACGTTCCAAGTTGGTAAAGGCAACTCGGCTCAGCTCGGTCTTCGGGTGGGATGGTGGTCTTGGAGTGCCCCGATGACTCATCGAAAAAGCAAAAGGAGTATTGGTTGGCTAAATCTTCCAACCTTCGTTCGATAAATGGGGGAGGGAAATGATCTCTCTTGGTAGACCTATTAATCTTCTTATAGTCAATCCTCCAACCCGTTGTAGCCCTCGTGGCCAACAACTCTCCTTTCCCCTCCTCAAGAACTAACAAGTTGATCGTATTGGGCACCAAGTCAATGGGCTTCACCCACTCGCTTTTAGAAATCACAAACATCAAGCCCTCCAATAACCACCTCAAAATCCCAGCTCTCCTTATTTCATCAAGAATCAAATTCAAAGGGCTAACTCTCTCAATCACTCCGGGTCTCTACTCAATAGCATCCTTAAGATTTTTAAACCCTTCAACCATCCTCTCCTCCTCTTCTTCTCGGTGCGAGTTTGCAAGGATAATAATCGAATTGCTCTCCTCTTCCGCCTCAATATAATCGTCAACTTTTTTAATCTTATCATCAATAACCCCCACCTCCCCCTTTAAAAAGTCGTCGTTTCCCTCAACGACACATCGAGAATCATCTCCACACAAAATGAGGTCAAATAGAGGCATAACGGGCTCATCAAGAAGAACAAAGGGCTCATCATCACAACATCCCTCTATGTCGACAACCGAGCCAACCTCCTCCTATTTGCCCCACTCTTCTAAACAAACTCGTTCGACCGTGGCCTTGATGAAGTCCATATACACCCATTCTTCTTAGATTGTTTTGAAGTGAAAGGTAAGGGGTCAAGAGGGGTAAAAAATACTCGGAATCGAAAATAACTCCTCCTCCGATGGCGAGATGACCGTATCCCCAACCACCCCACACTTATCAAAGGACTCGACCGGAAGATTGTGTGAGGGCGGACTTGAGATTTGTTGTGCAATGGCCCACATATCCGGATCAGGGGATGGAGTAGGAGCAATTATCGGGGTAGCCGGATGAAATGGGACCACATGAGGAGTAACAAGAGGATCGTGGGTCGGCGGTGGAGCAAAAGATGGAGTAGTACAATCGGGTCCCACCGGATATCCATGGCTTCCATACACATCCTCCAAACGAGGCATTCACAAGTTGAACGAGGGAAGGTAAACATAAGAGTCGGTAACATGACCACGCAATCCACACCATACGTATCCCAAAAACGGTCGGTACATATCCCTCATAGTGTGGATGGGCGGGCCACTTATGAAAGTGGAGCTCGGACCACAAAACGACTCATAATCCTCGAGATCTTTAGCGGATAAAGCCGGGCATGCCTTTGAATACGTTGGTGGAGAAGATATTGGCTTGGGAGGATGAAACGTCCCCACAAAGGGTCGGTTAAAATCTCCCATAGTGTGGACGAGGGGAGCATCGGAGATCAAACCTCCAAAGTAGTCAAAATCATCGAGAAGACGAGAATTGCCATATGGGCTGGGACTCAGATATCCACCATTCACATGGCCACTAGGAGTCATATTAGGCGTAGGAGTGAAATTATAACCAGGTGGGGCTCCATATGGGTCGGGATTCGGGCTTGGCATATTCGAATGATTTGGTGGAGCACCATAGCCATACGAGCTGAAAGTCGGGGCTTGCACATTCGGATAGGAACCATTCACACCCGAGAAACTATCAAACCCGACATGGTTTGCACCATGCCCTCCCATGCCGGGTTGCCCATATCCATATCCACCATTGGAAACGTGGTTTGCACCATGCCCACCCACGTTGCCATACCCATTATAGAACATCTCATTCCCAACATGGTTTGCACCATGCCCTCCCATGTTGGGAATGTATCCACCATAGTTATAAGCACCTTGCATACTAAACAAAAATGTCAAATAACAAAGAAGCTAAAAACACAATGAAACTACAACCAAATTGAAAGCCTTAACCAAGACGAGTCGCAACAGTGCCATTTTATTAGAAGTGTTTTCGTGGTGTTGAAATAAATCAACAGGTTCTTGGCTTGGTATTATTGGAAATCGATTCGATTGAAGGATTCAATGTGTTTCAAGCTTGGAAAATGAAAATAAACAAGTAAACTTATTAAACTATTCTAGGAATTGAAATAGCAAGTTGGTCGGATGCCTCGTCGGATGCCTCGTCGGATGCCTTAATATGAAAATGCAAGCAAATAATGAAAATAAGCAAGAAAATGCAATGTTTCACCAAGTACAAGCATGCAAGCACAAGGTACAACTATGCATAAAAACTCTAATAATGAAAATTAGCAAAAATTGAAAGCATGCATAGAAAGAGCAATGAATGTTGACATGAAAGTTTAAAACTTTAAGGAAAATAACAAGCAACAAAGAGTAGATCTAAGATTTAACCTAAAACTATGCATGAAAATAAAATTGCAAATAAAGCATAGGAAAGACTTGAAATCAAGACGATCTAAGACTCGATCTATGATCTAGATGTGTCACTCCTCTATATTCCATATCCAATTCTTAAGATCTAACATGAATTCAAGGTGCTAAGACAAAAGGCATAAAATGAAGAACAAGCATGGAAATGAAGAACAAAGCATGGAATTAAAGTATAAAACATGAAATTGAAAGGAAACTTACTTGAATTAAGAAATGAAACAAGCTTGAATTTAATTGCATCAAAGGTAACAATCCAAAGGAGTATTTGAATTCTTCTTAGGTTTACAAACCCAAGGAGGTGCTTGAAATTAAATCTAAATTTAGGAAAAGAAATTAAATCAAAGCTTGAAATTAAATCTAAAACCTAGGAAGAGAATATCATCCAAGAGCTTGAGAGTAATTTTGATCCCAAACCCAAGTTAYGGTTGGGAAGGGAGTTCTTTTTTTACAAATGAGAGTGAGGTTCTATTTATAATAGGCTTAATTGGGCGAAATTAGCCAAAAAGGTTTGAAATTCCCGGGTTTGACCAAGATTGACTCGTGTTGATCCTCCTAGACACTTGGCTCGACCCTGGTCTTGATTTATCTCGAATTGGCTCGATTTGGCTCAAGGTGGCTCGGTAATGGCTGAGACTGGGCGCACATGGTCGGGCGTGGCCGACAGGTCTCGGCAGGGTTAGGCGAGCGCGCGCGCGCTGGCATGCGCTGGCGTCGGTTGGCGCGCGCTGGCTGCGTGCGAGCATGTGGACGGGACTCGGCAGGCTTCGGGCAGGACTCGGCAACTGCGCGCGGGCGCACCTTGGCTTGGGCCAACTTGTGCCAAGGTTCATTTGGCGAGTCCTGGCACGTCCAGGCATGTCTTGGCGACCATTCCAGAATATTTTGGCATTTTGGAGCTAGTTTTTGGCTCATTTTGGTATGTCTTGGCGCGGCTTGGCTTGTATTTTGGCCCTCAATTTCTCCACCTTTAAAATTAGGAATTTTAAACATAAAAACCCAAGAATTTCACCAATCCTTGAACTAATTGAACCCATTAAACCATATTAAATATAAAATCAACAAGAATCACGAAAAAGAACTAAACGAGAAAACCAACAAAAAAACATAACGAAACTCGATTAAAAACTACTAAAATCAACATAAAACTCTAACTAAAAATATTAGGAAAAACACAACATTTACATGCAAAACACCATACAAACTATGCGCGATTTTCAATTTACCCCAAAAATCAGATTTCTTGTGGTTTTGTGATCAAACCGGATGATGTAGCGCAACAAGATTATGCCACATCATCTGGTTTTGATTACAAAACCACAAATATCCTGGTCCAGGGGGCAAATTACAAGTCGCGCTTAATCTGTATGGCAGTTTGTCACAAAATAATAATTTGTATGGTAAACTGTGAAAAACGCGATAGTTTGGGGAAAAAAATAATTACCCTTAAAATGTATGCGTAGGTTACTTTCAAAAGTGACGCTTTTTTTAATGCGTCGCTAATATGAATTTGGTAACACTATTTTTTTTGTCACGGCAATATATTATTTTGACGGCACCAATCAATTATTGTGCCACTGAATTTACACCACTTTTGATGAAATAACATTGTCCAATTTAAAACGCTTTTAGAAGTTAGCATCTTGAACTTATGACGCCTTTCAAAAATAGTGTCACGATATTTGAAAATAGTGTCATCATATTTTTTTACGATTGTAATGATTGTTGTCCTTGAATTAGTCGGACGCTATAACTAGCGTCTCTATATAGTCACTAGATTGGAGACACGTTAGAATTAGTGTCCTCTGCTTTGTACATGTTTGTATGTGATTTTTGTGTATTTTTGCATCGTGTGTTGTGTGCTTTTACGTGTTTTAGGTTTATCTTTTTATCGTTTTTCTTCCTTTTGATGTTTTTCGTCTCGTTTGGTGTTTAATGTGTTTTTACTTTATTTTATATGAAATAATCTAATTTTGTTTTATTTTGGTGTTATAGCTCGAGAAGACGAAGATTGGATAAGCAATGTGTTGTGCTGACACTGGGTTACCCAGTGTCCGAGTCATGCTGACACTCGCTGCCGCAGCCTGGCTCGCATCGACTGACGCACCGTCGATGTAAATGTTCTGTTGCGTCGATCCTAGCTCTGTCGATCGACGCACTGCCTGGTCGACGTGTGCAGCCTGGCCCGCATCGACCGATGCACCATCGATGCACCGTCGACGCAAATGTTCTGTTGCGTCGATCCTAGCTCCGTCGATCGACGCACTGCCTGGTCGACGCGTGCAGCCTGGCTCGCGTCGATCGACGCACCATCGACGCTCCGGCAGTTTGAGCGGTTATTTTCAAAATTCTATAAAAGGCCGGTGGTTTCTTCATTTTCAATGTGCTTGGACGAGGGGGAAAGGTCAGAATAATACAGAAGACCCTCGGTTCATGCCACCATTTCAATTCATGCAAAATTAAAGTTAGATAGTTTGTAGTTTCATCGTTTCTATGCCATCCGTCGTTCAAGGCCGATTCTCATCGCTGAAGATCATTCGATGGCTGCTGCTTTCTTAGATAATAAGTTTTCTAAACTTGGCTTAGTTGTTATGATAGTATAGCTTTGGATTTCGTTGTACTTTGATGTTGGACTTTAATAGCATAATTTAGTATAATCCTTTTACATGTTTTCTAGTTGTTAATTTATGTTTATATTTCATGCTTGTATTGAAGTCTTCATGTTCATGCTTTGGTTTCATGCTTGGGCTGAAATTATGTTGTTGGTCATGATGATGCTTGTTGGCTAAGTTTATCGGTCTAGTGTGCTTAGGGTCGTTTAGAACCATAGGGATTAACAACCCCGATCGTGGAGACGATTCCAGCGCACTAGACCCTCGCTTTTATTAATCGTTTTTTTTTAAGTTTTCAATTCCATTGCTCGTAGATGTTAGAAAACCCCAAACCTTATTTGATCGCGTGTTTAGTTAAGTTTTATTTTCATCTCTATGTACGTAAAATTGAACACCGGAATAGTTTTCGATTAGTCTTCCTTGTGATTCGACTCGAGTCAGCTTATCGCCTACAATAGCTCCGTTCTCTTGCGGACGAGCTTTTTATTTTTAAAGCAAAAAAGTTCGATTCATCCTCAAGTTCTTTACACGTCTTGAAATTGACAATATTTATAGTGTCTTGAATATTAGAGAATTTATTTACACATAAAATTGACAAACAGTGTATTGGCAATAGTTCGCATACCGAGGTGAATATTTCGCGAATAGCCGATTTTATATTTATATAGATAAAACTATTTGTTTAATAGTTCTCATACCGAAGTGAATATTTCGCGCAAAATATCCGTTATTTTATCCGAGTATCATTTAGGTAATAATATTTTTTTCAATTTTATTTGATAATGTCGCCGCTAATGCAGCTAGTTTAGATTTTTTAAAAACTTTTTGTCAACCTTCTATTGGCGGCAAATTTTTTCATGTTAGATGCATTTGTCATATTTTGGATTTATGTGTTTAAGATGGTTTAACTATTTTTAAATATAAAATTATTCCGATTAAGAGTGCGGTATTTCATATTGCGAAACATGATTTTGGGTAAACATTTTAATCATGCAGGTAAAAGCCCGATATTAATTATCACTTGAAAATCATGGGAAGTAATCAGTTTGAAAGCCCATTTCAGAAATAAAATGAGCAAATGATGATCATAATGCACCAGCTAGCTAACACCACATCCACGGGCAACAAAGATTAACATGTTTACGCAATATAATCATAATATGTAGAAGAGATTTAGAACTAATTGTATACCAGACAAAACATGAAGACATATGAAAACAATTTTTATAAACATTTGTTGAGCTCATGACCTCGTAAAAGAGCCTCACGAAGAAATTTGATTCCCTCCTATATGACGGTCTTACCCAATAAAAACTGTGGAGAACACAATTCATAAGTAAACATATGAGAATAAAAAAGGTCAATAGCCATTTGTGTACCTAAAAGTGTTCCATTGTGGCACTTTGTAAAAATCTAGCCAAGAGAATGATTGAATAAGCCTACACATCAGTTGGAAACATCATTCTAAATTTTCTAAAAATATATTTCTTACTACTAAAAACATAATGATAGACTAAATATCTCTTAAACTCAAAGCCGCAAAAAGAAGGTTCATCAAATTATAAACAATCCACTAATACCAAAAGAATTATATCCACCCCAACAAAGAAATAAAACATTGATTAAGAACTAAAAATATGAAACTTTAAAGTCAATTTGATGACAATCGACGTATCTTCGAACTAATAAGTCTCACGAAATAGTACACACCAAATAATACAAAGAAGAAAAATAGGGTTACACATAGAAAACAATGTGTTGTGCGAGGAAAGTTTTACCAATATACTTCTATTCAAACAATTTAAGTTAATGACAAAAAAAACTAAAAAAAAAAAAAGAAAATGACTCTTCCAAATACGTTGTGTTATAATAATGACCCAACTCATAATATCCCTGAATCCTCTAATCTCGGCCCATTATTGCAGCCCATTTCTCTGGCAGCCCAAGAAAATGACCCAAGTCAACCGGGTCGGGCGCTCTGGATCTATCCTTATGAATTAGTCCTAGCCGCCCATATTAGGGTTTGAATTTGGGATGTTGATCACCTGTTTATATAACCTCTAACACCTAAAACCCTAACCTACTTTGAACTTCTATTTCTGGCAGCCTAAGACGACGACCCAAGTCAACCAGATCGGGCGCTCCGGATCCATCCTTATGACTTAATCCTGGCCGCCCATCTTAGGGTTTGAGTCTGGGATGTTGATCACCTGTTTATATACCCTTTAACACCCAAAACCCTAGCCCACTTTGAACTTCTGTTTCTCTCTCTTCGACAGAATCTTTGATCTTCATCTCTCTATTTTTTTCCTTGCCGGAAATCAGAGTGGTTGTTCTTGAAGATATCATGACCATCTTGAGAGTGAGATTCGTGTGAGAGTGGTGCTAGGGTTCGGGTCAACAGAGGGTCTCCAAGCCCTGCCTTGGGTCTTCGGCCGAGAGGTACTAGCAGTGCCGAAGGTGGTCTGGGATTCCGGGAAGCCTAGCGGTTATGTCAGTTTACTGTTACGTGTAAAGGGGCCATTTATTATAGATATGAGCTCCCTGATCTTCGTTCCGTCCCTATTCCGGTGACTACACGAGAAGGGGGTTTCTCATTCTTGGTTTTATCGGTTTTATTTTGTTTGTATTTACATCGATCTTTCTGATTGTTGTCTTCCGTCTTTCAGGTACTTGCTGGAGATCTCAAGTGAAAATGAGACGCTGCTTCATGTCGGGCCATGTCAAAGACTACTGCGAAGTCATTCGGTCTGAGCTGCTTATACGAGTATGGACGACACAAATGCTTTCATTTTAGAAACAACTAACGAGTGAAAAATAAAAAGGACCAAACTGCCCTCCATGCTTTCGCTAAACGAAGCATGAATCGATCAATCGTGCCCTACGATGGTCAACTACACCCAATAGTGATATCAGAGCGTAGTCAACTGTCTACTGCTCCGGTGGATTAGGGCCCTTACGTAGGGTCCTGCTAGGGTATATTGGCTTAAACCTCTCTGTTTTAAGTTCTGTAGTTTAAAACCGCTGGTCGTGGGTTTTAACTATTTGAGGCATAACTGGTAGATCTAAGTTAGATTTTTAGGCTAGTCAAATTGATTGCTATGTGCTCTCGTATTTGTGCTTCTTACCAGAGCTGAATTGTTAATTGATGTATTAATCTTTTTCGTACGTAATTTAGCTATCGCTTGTCCACGCATGTTAAACCTTCTTTCCCGGGCCGCTCAGCACCATAGGGGATCTTGAGGGGTGTGGGCTGTCGATCTCGTGCCAAGGTCACCAACCGACTTTTTTAATAAGTTAGTTAGTGAACTGACGAGCTTCCATTGTGATCTAATCAATCCAGTGATTGATAGTCTCTGTGACTTACGTGTTTCGTGTGAATTATTGTTTTAAGTTAATTGCGTACGTGTTCGCACTCTTCTGTCATTTGTTGTTATGTTGCATGTCTGTAACTTGCTGCCGAGTGTCGTCATTTTTTTCTCAAAACTTGTGTGTGTTTTAAAAATATCGTCGACGTCTACTTTTAACTTACCCACGTTCAACGGTAAAATAAAATTCTCCATTTGGCAAAATAAAATGAAAGGGATTTTAATTCATCAAAAGGTTTTCAAAGCGATAAGTGGTTTTTCGGGAGAAATTACAGAAAAAAAATCTTGAAATGGATGAGTATGCTTACTCTTCGATTATTTTAAGCTTATCTGATTATGTCCTGTGTAAAGTTGGTAAACTTGATATGGCAAAAGAGTTATGGGTAAAACTTGAGGAGTTATATACTGAAACCTCTCTCCCGAACAAGTTATCTTTACTTGAGAAAATTTTCTGCTTCAAACTTGATTTGTCTCGAGACGTTGATGATAACCTTGATGAATTTACCAAACTTGTGCAAGATATTAAATAGACCGGAGACAAATATATTGACGATTACACTCCTATTGTTCTCTTAAATGCTATTCCTGATTCTTACTCTGGCGTTAAATCTACCATAAAGTATAGTCGGGATCATGTGAGTCTTGAAATGGTTGTTAATGGTCTGAAAAGTAAGGAATTAGATTTGAAAAACAATACAGGGTCTAGGAGTTCCGATGAGGTTAATTTTGTTAGAGGAAGGTGTCGAAGCCGTTTTCAAAACCAAAAATCCTCCTCTGACCAAAATAACCAAACTCCTTATAAAAAGAAAGGCAAAAGAAAGTCTAGGTCTCAATCTAGGCCTAAGAACCAAAATTGTTATAATTATGGTGAAACGTGTCATTACATTCGTGAGTGTCCTCTGCCTAAGAAAAATAAAATCAAAATTCCAAAAACAAGCAGAATAACCAGGCTAATATGGCTTCAAGTAGTGAATATAACGGTGATGTTTATATGGTTGAAAATGTTGATGTTGTGAATTCAGTGTCGTCATTTTCTGCATGCGAAAATGAGTGGCTTGTTGGTTCTGCTTGCACTTTTCACATATCTCCACTTAGAGACTTATTTTCAAATTATAAGGAAGTATCGCATGGGACTGTGTCTATGGCTAATGAGAAGATGTGTCGAGTTACTGGTGAGGGTGATGTCTGTTTTAAATTCGATTCTAGTTATGGTGTGACACTGAGAAATGTTATACATGTTCCTGATTTATGCAAAAATTTGATTTCAAATGCTACTTTGGAAGATGATGGGTTAGAAGGTCGATGGGGAAGGGTTTGATAAATATCTTGCTCTTGAAAGAGAGGGGTGCCTTCAGGAACGTGGACACAAGTGGTGCATGGCTGTCGTCAGCTCGTGTCGTAAGGTGTTGGATTAAGTCCCGCACCGAGCGCAACCCTCGTGTTTAGTTACCATCATTGAATTTGGAACCCTGAACAGACTGCTGGTGATAAGCCGGAGGAAGGTGAGGATGACGTCAAGTCATCATGCCCCTTATGCTCTGGGCGACACACGTGCTACAATGGCTGGGACAAAGGGTCGCGATCCCGCGAGGGTGAGCTAACCCCAAAAACCCATCCTTGGTGGGTGTCTTATGATTTTCAAAGATGTCAAACGTAACAATTTGTATATTTGTGTTGCTGAGTCTAACGTTATCGCTAACTCTGTAAATGCTGTCCAAGTGGACAATACTGATTTCTGGCATAAATGGTTAGGTCATATGAGTGCTAAGGGTCTAGATATTTTGCATAAGTCTGGCTCTTTTGGAAATGATAAACTGTCCTGTATGCCTTTTTGCGACTCTTGCGTGTTAGGAAAGCAGCATAAAGTGAAATTCCCCATTTCCCCCCATCCCAATAGGTCCAAGTGCATTGAAATACTTGAATATTTTCATGATGATGTGTGAGTTCGGACTAGAGAACCCACCCAAGGTGGAAGTTGTTATTTTTTATCTGTCATTGATGATTTTTCTAAAAAAAAAGTTTGGGTTTTTCTTTTAAAACAAATATCTGATGTGTTTGAAAAATTCAAGTCTTGGAAAGTTTTAATTGAAAATCAAAATGGTAAGAAAATCAAAATTCTTCAAATGGATAATGGAGTTGAATTTTGTAACACTTTATTTGATAAATTATGTGCTGATTCTGGTATTCAAAGACACAAAATCGTTCCGTATACTCCTCATCAAAACGGGGTTGTGGAACGTATGAATCGAACTTTYCTTGAAAGAGTTAAATGTATGCTTGCATGTTCCGGTCTTTCTAAAAAGTTCTGAGGTGAAGTTGTTTTAACTGTTGCTTATTTGATAAATAGATCCCCTTCCGTGCCTTTAAATGGTAAGTGTCCTGAGCATGTGTGGTCCGGTCGTAAGATTGATTTTTGAACTAAAAAGTATTTGGTTGTGCTGCGTTTGTTCATCAAAAGGGTGATAAACTTGAACCTCGATCGAAAAAATATTTTTTTTAGGTTATCCTGAAGGTGTCAAAGGGTATAGATTATGGCTTAGGGGTGAACCCAATTTTAAGGTCGTGATTAGTCGTGATGTGATTTTTAATGAATCTGAGTTTCCTTGTTTGTCCGTTCCTATGCCAGTTCATGAATTTGATATGACTCCGAGTAAGGTGGAGCAATCACTTAGTTTAATTAATTCTAATGATATGCATGCTGAAACTGAAACTTTAACTGACTTACATGCTGATTTGCCTGATTTGACTGCTGAAAATGCCAATGCTACTACTGTGCATGATGTGCCTATTGATAATCTGCATGAAAATGAGTTTTTAGAAGGATATCAACTTGCTAGAGATAGGGTTACAAGGAACGTTGCTAATAGACCTTCTAAGTTTAATGGTTATCATATGACTTCCTTTGCCTGTAGTGTGTTTGATTCGGTTGATAGTAGCGAACTTAAGTCCTATGATGATGCTTTGAAATCTGTGCATTCTGTTGAATGGTTAAATGCTATGAATGAGAAAATGAATTCTTTGCATGTCAGCAGTACGTGGATTCTTGTGCCTAAACCTAATAATTGTTCCGTTGTTGATTGTAAATGGTTGTTTAAGGTCAAAGATGAATGTGATTCTGTTAGGTTTAAAGCTCATTCAGTTGCTAAGGGATTTACCCAAAGGGAGGGGATAGATTATACAAAAATCTTTGCTCCTATTGTGAAGTTTACTACTGTTATAATCATGCTTGCGTTATGTGCTTAGTTTAATTGGGAATTAAAACAAATGGATGTTAAGACTGTGTTTTTGCATGGTGATTTGAATGAAAAAGTATATATGCATCAACCTGATGGTTTTGTTGATAAATCAAAGTCTGATCATGTATGTTTGCTTAAGAAATCTTTGTATGGTTTGAAATAATTTCCTAGAAAATGGAACAAAAAAAAGTCTGATCATGTATGTTNTAGAAAATGGAACAAAAAAAAGTCTGATCATGTATGTTTGCTTAAGAAATCTTTGTATGGTTTGAAATAATTTCCTAGAAAATGGAACAAAAAAATTGATGAGTGCATGCTTTCTTTAAAATCTCGAAGAAGTTCGTTTGATACATGCTTGTATTTTAAAGTAGATGCTAAAGTTCCTATTTTCTTGTTGATATATGTTGATGACATGCTATTGATTAGTTCTTGCATTAAGTCTATCGAGCATGTGCAAAATTGTCTAAGTGCTAAATTTGATATGAAATATTTAGGAGGTGCAAAAAGGATTCTTGGCATGAACATTGTTAGAGATAGGAAATGTCCGACTATCTTTCTGAATCATATTTTGTATGTTGAGAAGATTTTGAGTAAATTTTTTGTGTCGGATGCCCAACCTGTTGATGTTCCACTTGCTGGTCATTTCCTGCTTAGTAAACAACAGTCTCCCATTCATGAAGAAGATATTGAATACATGAAAAACGTGCCTTAGTCTAGTGTTATAGGTTTTGTTATGTATTTGATGGTTAGTACTAGGCCCGATATTGCTTATTCAGTGAGTTGCTAGAGTAGGTATATGTCTGACCCTGGTGAGATTCATTGAGAAGCTGTTAAATGGTTGCTTCGTTATTTAAGACACTCTATTAATCTTGGTCTAAAATTTTCTAAGTATGGAAAATGTGTTTTGAAAGGATATGCGGATTCTAACTATATCAATGATAGGGACAATAGAAAATCGACTACGTCTTATGTGTTTGCCTTATGTGTCTCGTGTATTAATTAGAAATCATAGTTAAAACGTGTGGTTTCCTTGTTGGTTACCGAAGTCGAATAGGTTGCGATAACTGAGGCGTTTAAAGAGGCCATATGGCTAAAAGGTTTGCTTTCTGAAATTTGCATTCTTGATGGTGATGTCGTAGTATTTTCTGATAGCTAGTCTACTATTCAGTTGGTTAAGAATCCTATTTTTCATGATCGAACTAAACACATTGATGTGAAATACCACTTTATCCGAGATGTGGTTGCAAAAGGTATAGTTATTCTTGAAAAAATTCCTTCTGAATCGAATCCTGCTGATATGGGAACCAAGTGTTTGCCCGTTGAGAAATTTGAGTCTTGCCTTGAAACCCTGAATTTTGATTCTTGTGATTAAGCTATCTATTGGGTTTGTGTTATTTATTATAGCCTACTTTGTTGGCTATAATTTTTTGTTTTTCTTTTACTAACTCTTGTGTTGAGAACAGGTATGTTGGATGGCAACGATGATGGAAAAAAGGGACATACGGCGATGATGAAATCCTTAAGGCTTCCTTAAGCAATAAATCGGTATTGAGCCAAGGTGGAGATTGTTATAATAATAGCCCAACTCATAATGTACCTAAATCCTCTAATCCTGGCCTATTACTGCAGCCCACTTCTCTGGCATCCCAAGACGGCGACCCAAGTCAACCGTGTCGGGTGCTCCGGATCCATCCTTATGACTTAATCCTGGCCGCCCATCTTAGGGTTTAAATCTAGGTCGTTGATCACCCCTTTATACACCCTCTAACACCCAAAACCCTAGCCCACTTTGAACTTATGTTTCTCTCTCTTTGACTAACTCTTGATCTTTGATCTTCATCTCTATGTTTCCTCCTTGCCGGAAAATCAGAGTGGTTATTCTTGAAGATATCATGACCATCTTGAGAGTGAGATTCGTGTGAAAGCGGTGTTGGGGTTTTTGGGTCAATGGGGGATCTCCGAGTGCTGCTTTGGGTCTTCGATCGAGGAGTACTAGCAGTGCCGGAGGTGGTCTGAGATTTCGGGAAGCCTAGCGGTTGTGCCGGTTTACTACTGTGTGTAAAGGGGCCATTTATTAGAGATCTGAGCTGGCTCCCTGATCTTCGTTCTATCCCTGTTCCGGTGACTACACGAGAAGGGGGTTTCTCGTTCTTGGTTTTATCGGTTTTATTTTGTTTGTATTTACATTGTTCTTTCTGATTGTTTTCTTCCGTCTTTCAGGTACTTGCCGGAGATCTCAAGTGATGACGAGACGCAGCGTCCAATTGATGTCGGGCCGTGTCAAGGACTGCTGCAGAGTCATTCGGGCCGAGCTGCTTATACGAGTACAGGCTGCGAGTACGGGCCAACACAAACACAGTGGGCTTGCGTTTGAGAAATAACTAACGAGCAAAAAATAAAAAGGACCAAACTGCCCTCCGTGCTTTCGCTAAACGAAATATGAATCGATCAATCGTGGCCCTACGACGGTCGAATACGCCCAACATGTTGATTAAGAAGCATTTTAGTGGCGGTAAGTAAGGTGTCTAGCTTGTGATGACGGCAGTGATAACGTTGGCTATCGTGGCGGCAGCAAATGGTGAGTGAGGGTTTGGTTTGTAAAGTGCTTTTCAAACAGATAAGTTATAGGGTCGAGACTAGAGGGGACTATTGAGATTTTTACATCAACCTAATCTTCAACGGCGAGAGAGGATGGAATAACAAGGGAAATGAATTTTACGGCAACAAAAACAAAAATTACAGTTGCAAGAAAGAGGATTTTGCTGTGGCTAAGGCGAGGTGAGAAATGAGAGAAAGTGGTCTGAGGTAAAAAAAATATTGTCTAATTAGAGCCACCTGCCTAGTTCAAATCTCATTATTAGTTTAATTCTCAATATGTCACATCACCAAAATTACTTCCGCATCATCAAAATTTTATTTCTCTCTTTTACCCATTTTATCTCATTTATCCACTCTTTCATCAAAACTATTTTTTATGGGTCCTACCTATTCTCCATTAATTTTTATTTATATTTTTTTATATTTCAATACTATTATATTTATCTATTAATCTATTTAAAATTTTTATGGATATAAAAATCACACACACACACACACACACACACACACATATATATATATATATATATATATATATATATATATATATTTGTGTGTGTGTGTATTTTTCATTTATCATATTAATATATAATTATTTCAAATGATTAAAAATATTACAACAACAAGTTGATTAAAAATACGATATATTACAAAAGAAAGATTTCGACCATTTATCCAACCATTACCCTTTTGAATAGCATTCCGATCATTTATCTAACATTTTGAATACATCTCAACCATTATCCGAGCTTTCTCCATCTCTTTTGAATAGCATTTCGACCAGTTATGCGATCCTTATTCGACCTTTTGAACAGATTCCAACCCTTCTCTGACTTTCTATCCGACCTTCTATCCAACCATTCTCTGACCTTTTATCCGACCCTTCTCTGTCTCTTTTTAATAGCATTCCGACCCTTATCCAACCTTTTAGATAGATAATAATATTTTAATTTTTTTTGATAATGTAATATTATATATATATATATATATATTCTTGATTTTTTTTATTATAATGTTAATTTATGATTACTTCAAAATATTTGAAAAAGAAATACAACGACAAGGTGATTGAAAAATCGACATATTACAAAAGAAAAAAGAATTATATTATGATTTTAAAAAATTTTATTTTTTATACTTATAAATTTATTAAAAAGTTTATTATAAATAATAATTTTTTTAATTTCATACACACACAGACAAGATTTTGAATAAAGAAAAAAAAAGAAAAATACAAGCACATCAATGAAGAAGAAGAAGAAGAAGAAGAAGAAGAAGAAGAAGAAGAAGAAGAAGAAGAAGAAGGGAGGGGACATTTGGTCCCCATGCTCAGCTGGCGCTCCCACTCTCCCCACCGGCACGTGAGGTAATATTTTAAAAATCAGACCGAACATCAAACCGGATTAATAACTAGTTCACTGGGTCAGTGGACCGACCAGTTGAACCGTTTTTAAAAAATCGGGCATCAAGCCGGACTATTATATATATAAATAATAATATAATAAAAATAGCAGTAATATTAATATCATATATACCACGTACAATTCTATTATCCAACACATTCAATCAAAGTCAGTCTCATTTTGTATGAATTTATTATGATATCAAAAGTTTAGGATTATTTAAAATAATCTTGAAATATAAGAATTTGCAAATAATGAATCTTGATCATTTAAAATTCAATATCATTTAAAATTTTAGGATCACTTAAAACAATCTTAATACAAAGTTGATATTTGGAATAATTAAAACTACCTATTTTATTTTTTTTACTAAAAAAGAAAAAAGATTAGAACCGATTTTTATCGGTTCACTGGTTTGCCGGTTTTACCGGGTCTTTCCAGGTGACACTGGGTCATTAGCCACCCAGAACAAGTAAAACACCGGACCAGGCTCGGGACTGGTTCCCGTTTATCCCGGTCGGACCGGTCTAGTTTTCAAACACTGGCGTGAGATACACGCTTTCCTCCTATTGGTCCGGAGTGGTGTCTTCTTCCACCTCTCTATTTTTTCTTTCTTTTTTTCCTTATTCCTATCCTTTTCTTCCCCTCACGTGTACGTATCCT
>BMAC01000059.1:28864-101233 GCA_014905375.1 Phtheirospermum japonicum | reverse complement strand
AAGTTGTTAAAAAGAAGTAATTGAGCTGAATAATTAAATAAAATTAGCAATTTCTATTAACTGATTTGACCAATAATTACACACTAAATGACATATGTGCTCACTAGAACACAATCTTTTTGTCATTATGTACTATTTTACATTTATTTACTGCCAACTTTTTGAACCATTCTTCTTGATCATTTTTAACCACTAATTTTGCGAAAATATATTTTATCACTAGGCCCACGGATATATCATGATAAAGTTTTCATGGGCAATAACCAAGTTTTCTATATTATAACCAAGATATTTTATAGAAATAGTATCTTTCAGAGCTTGGCACAAATAATAATAAGATTACCACATAGTAATGAAATTATCACATTCAGTAATTCTCATGACTAAGAACTGAACTTGTTTTCAATGATAACCAACATAAAATAAGATAATTTTTGCAATTCGCTCATATTTTTAATGGTTGTCAACTCAACTAAACTATTTTTTTATAACTCAATAATCGTAATATACATTTGCAGCAGTTATTGAACAATCAGGGATAGAATTATCGCAACAAGTAATAAATTTCAAACAGTTTGAGAAAAAATATATTTCTTTTTCTTAGCTATTTTATCTAATAATTATCACATCCAGTATTTATCAAAACATATATTAACCTTATTTTTCAATTATTACCAATTCAAGTGAACTATTTATTGTAACACAATAAGCATTGTGCACATCAAACAATCGTATTTTCACGGATGCCCCAACCAATAGTAAAATTATCATAATTAGATATCAAATTATTATAAACATTAATCTCCATAGATTTGGAATATAACACTAATTTCAAATCGAACTCTAGTCCTTGTGGCAGAGTCCCATGACTGCGTAATTGGAAAACTCGATCCACCTCTTCCTAGTTGTCGAGGTGTTTATCTCCATGCAATGGCACTGATCAGATGGTCAATTAACAGATTGTTTCGGATGCAAGGGTTTGAATATCTAGATCTACATCAATGCCCGAACGCTACTCCTTCAATCCTATGTTAATCGATAGATACAAAACTACACTAATATAGATCTATCAAGCTTCCTATTTTTGTGTACCAGAGTCCTTCACAACACCTTTTTCCAAATCCCTTGGAAATGTTTCATCTCATCCCCAAACTCTTATACAAACTTCATCTATTATAAATTATCGCTTGACCCTAAATATTATAGAGGAGGAAGGAAATCACGATGGAAGGTGGGCTTCCCGATAAGAAATCGATTACATATCTGAGATGGTGGTGGTGGGCAGCAGTAGAGCAGCGATGAAAAATATTCAGATTTAGGGTTCTCTTATTCATCAAAGAATAAGCAGAAATAAAAAGCAGAAAAGAAGAAGATACAAAGGAGACGATGGAGACGGTAGAAATTAGGGTTCTCTTATTCATCAAAAACTCCCTTCATATAGGGTATCAAACACATGTTTCCATAATACATAAAGATAATAATACCTAGATTGTCCTGCATCAGTTACTTGTTGACGAAGGCACACTAATTGTGTTTTTCCTTCAACACTTCCCCTTGTGCCAAGTCAAAGGGTGAAATGGTGTTTTATTGTTGCCTCGTTAAAACCTTTCCAAGTAACAAAACCCAATGGGAAAAATAAAACTTGGTCTAAGGAAAATGAGTACAACACACCTATGTTGAGGCTCCCCCTAAAGTCTGCACCTCTCTTTTATATGTACATCTATCAAGAGAACTTTAAAAGTATCCAATTCCTCAATTTACTTGATTCTTGAGAAAATGCATAATTGTTGGTTGTAGAAGAGTTGTGGTGATATTACTCGTATTATCACACTTTTTTCAGTGATGGAGTTCAAGACACTATTCTCAGAGATATATATGATCATAACATTTACCATAGATAATCAAGAACTACTAAATGAATGATAATGATCTCTTTACGTGGATCGAGTGAGTAACCAACATCAATGATACTATTTGGTGTTTCACAATAGGAAGTAAACTCAACATTTTATTTAAGGGTTACAAGCCCATTTGCATTCCCAATTATATTTATGAATGGGAAAAATAAACACGCATCAATGGTTTCTTTTAGATATCAAAGTACATTTTGATTCCATTCCAGTGACATTGGGCTTTCTTGAGTTAAATCAAGATAACAATTGAGAAATTAATATTTGGTCAAGTGTATTAGTAATGGTACAATAATGCGCACATTGTACATGGGAAGGGAATTTCAGCTCCCACCAGTTCTTCGTCATTCCACTTACGAATTGATCTTTCCTTATATCTTCACTTTGACCAATCATAGAAGTTCTAACATATTGCACTTATCCTTATTTAATTGCCTAATCATCTTTTGGATATATGCAAACTGTAGAATTTAAGTATTCCACAAACTCGATTTTAGTTTAAAGCCTTAACATGACCGAGTTTTCCCATGGTTCATTATCTCAAATTAATATTTCAAATAATTAGCGATATCTCTTATTTCATTAAGAGTGAATATTATGTTCCTTTCATCGACATATACAATTATAATCACAAATTTGAAATTTATTTTCTTTATAAATACGCAAGGGCATAAATTATCTTTTCCCAATCAAGTAGTCACTTAGACGGTTATACCACATCCGTCTGGATTGTTTCAATCCATAAAGTGAGTGTCTTATTTTAATTTCAAGTGCACTCCATGACTTAGAGTCACTTGCCTTGGCAATGAAAGGCCAGCAAACACTTTCGTATATATATATATATATATATATATATATATATATATATATATATATATATATATATATAAATCAAGATCCCTATAGAGATATGATGTAACCACAGGTATAAGCTGCATTCTCAGTTATTCGGAATTATAACATCTATTATGGGATAGTACATATAACCCATAGTCAATTCCAGGGTGTTTTGAGAAACTTTGTACTTTAAGTCTAGATTTGCATCTCATGGCTTTATTTTTCTCATTGCGCTTTCTGAAAAAACTTTGTTTATGTCCTACAGGCTTTACACTTGGTGAGGTTAGCTCTACCAGACCAAATACATGTCTTGTTGTCAGTGAATTTAGTTCTATCTGGATTGATTCTTTAGAATTAGGCCATTTTGCTCTTTGTTGACATTTCAATAGAGCGTGGTTCGATACCATCGTGCTCTATGATTCCTTAAGCAACAATGTATATATCATCAATGTGTGTGGAAGATCTTTCCATAAACTCATATAAACTCTCATAGTACATTGAGATTTCTATATTCTCTGGAATCATATTAAAGGGAAAATTTCATTTTTGGTACATTATGTTGGCCACTTTCCAGAAAAGGTACGTGATGTTGGCCAGCAACAAAGTACATCCACTAAGTTGGCAAATTCATAAAATATGGTACATTTTTATCACAATTGCTGACGTGGCAGGATTATTTAATTTCTTATCATTTTTCATTTAATTTTAAATATTAAATGGTAGGAAAAAATCTATTTTGCCCTTCCCATTTAATTTTTTCCCTTTATTTCTTTCTTCCCATTTTTCTTTTAAGAACTAAAATAAAAAATTCAACAATTATTTTTTGATTGGGAAGAATCTCTACACATCCCAAAAAGCAAAAGCCACCGATAGAGAGCAGGAGAAGGAGAGAGAGAGTGAGAGAGCAGGAGAGACAGGTTAAGATTTTTCATGGCAGGTTTGCAGAGATAAGCAATATCATTTAGGAGACAAGGCTCCTCTGGATTAGTTTGGGACGACAAACTCCTGGATGGCAAATCGGATCAGCTCGTCAGCCAACATAAGGACAGCAAAACACAACCACTAAACATAGGAGCCATCGACGACTCGCTAGGGCCCACGGTATTGACGATCGAGCGGAGCAGATCCAATGGCGGACGCGGCGGATTTCGCACGGGGAGAGTCTCACTGATGATTGAGCCGCCGTCTCCTAGGGTTTTGGCTTGCGGATGTTGCGGTGCTTTCGGGGGAGATAACAAGACGCGCCGCAGGTCGCCGAGGTCCGGTAAGGGCATGGTGTGATGGGATGCGGGGATAGGACGGTGTACTTCGGTGTTTCACGCGCGTGTTCATCTCGATTTTAATTGAGGTGTGAAAATCTGAGACCTATAAAAGATCGAACGATCAGATTTTTCTTTTAGTTTTTAAAAGAAAAATGGGAAGAAAGAAATAAAGGGATAAAAATTAAATGGGAAGGGCAAAATAGATTTTTTCCTATCATTTAATATTTAAGATTAAATGAAAAATGATAAGAAATTAAATAATCCTGCCACGTCAGAAATTGTGATATAAATGTACCATATTTGATGGATTTGCCAACTTAGTGGATGTACTTTGACGCTGGCCAACATCACGTACCTTTTCTGGAAAGTGGCCAACATAATGTACCAAAAATAAAATTTTCCCTCATATTAAACATCGGAGCGTCCTCCAGTAATGATTCATGGATATAAGTATAACCAGAGATAATCTCATCTGAGGAATTATCTTCTTTGATGATTAATTGAAGTTGTGTCATACATGCCCTCTTATTACTTGGGCGAGTATTGATCGAACCAAGTGACCTCCCCCTGTTCCTTTTGGGAGTCACGGCCTCAACCACACCTCCACTAAGTATGGTTGCAATGTCTTAATCTGCGACATTGTACCCTTTATGGGGACTTTTAACCTTGCAGACACATTTGCAACTGGTATATATATGATCTCGCCACTTTATAGATTGAGTCTTCTATATTTTGAAGATCAATTGTTCACTTTGCTTTACTTTCACGTTACATTATGAAATGTGGGGATCATAATGAGACATATTATGAAACTATTCATGTCATTCCATTAGAAAATACCTTTTCTTATCTCCCCCTAACGACGGGAAGACTGTCTCATTAGAGTGACAAATCCAAAGATTTAGCGGTAAAAAGATCATCTGTCAAAGGTTTCAAATAGTGAATGACTGTTGTAAATTCATATCCAACATAAATACTTAATCGTCTTTTGAAACCCATATGAATGCGTTGTGGGGACGCAATAGACACATATACCGCGTAATCAAATATGCGTAGATATGAATTATCAGGCTTCTATCCAGTTACCAACTGGTACACAAAATATTTGGTTAGCAGAGGTTCATAAATGAATAAGTAAGAGTTGCGTGCAATATTGTATAACCCTGTGCAAAGACAAATATATGAGTGCGCATAAATATTATCTTAGTCACCATCTATATTCTTTTCGACGGTATCTTCTTTGATACCTTATTGTATATGCACATTAGGGTACAAGATGCATTACATCGATCTTGATTGAAATGCAATAGACATCAAATACCTTTAATGTAAACTCTCTAGCATTATGAGTTTGGGTACTTTATAAGGGTGGTGAGTCATCAATCATACTAAATGTGCTATAAGTTTTGCAAATGCAATATTTTTATTGACAATCTATGCCAAAGCATCGATCAAAAATATAAAATACTTGAGAGATCCGCATTTTGAATGGTTATGTCCACATGTATCACCAATTATCAATTATAAGAATGGAATTTATACTTTGTATCTTTAGCATATGCAGGTCTCAATCATATAATTTAGCTAATGAACAAGTTTTAAAAAACGAGTGATGTATCTTTGAGATATGAATGTATGTAGTGCTCCTAGTACTTTAGAATGCACTAGCTGTAATTGAACAACATTAGTTCGATACTATACTGTGCATCAAGTTTCTATCTCATTTTGTGTTCCACTCAAAATGAAAGATGTCCATGTTAATTTCTTATACTATGGACCATCATATCACGACGACCAAAGAATCCATGTGAGTCGTGTCAAAAACTTGAATGAGCCAGTGTCCAGAAGTTCTTTGTTGGTCATATCTTATGATTCAATAATCAAAAAATAGTAAAGTGAAATTACTAGATTGACTCTAAAACGTGCTTTCTTCCACATAAATTAAAGGTTTAGTTCCATTCTCATAATGTGATTTTTAATGGTAATCATCAACATGAATATTATCAAAATTAACAGGGTCCGTTTCGCTCTTGGTCCATACTGAGCTTTTATGACTTTAATCAATGTGCCACTAGGCATCAAGACTTTGTCACATATAAATATCAATTCAGTGAATATTGTCTATTCCTCTACAAAATCTCACATTCTTCAGAGATATTTAAACGAAATACTTTTCATTCTAATATTTTATATTATTTGCTAGATATGTTACATTATATCTAATAGTATTACTCTTGAACCTTGTATGTAAATACATGGTAAATAAACTCAAGTACATTCAATGCTTTAGAATGACATCCAAAATTTACCAATAAGCTAAAAATAAATAAACCAGGCCACATCACATAAAACTAACTCAAAATAAACTTCAAGACCAATTACAATAGTCTAATATGAATGATTGATTGATTATACTTTCCCAAGTTCTTTGAAAAGTAAGAAATAAAAAAATCTCATCAATCAAAATAGAGGATATCCATTGACTAAGCAAGATTATTGGGAGAATCTCCATGACTTCTACCACGACCAATAAATATCACAAACTCTTACATATCTTACCTTGTGGTTCATTCTACACATAGGTAGGGATCAGCATGTCTCTTCCCATTTACTTTGAGGTTATTTCCACTATTCATATCGATCCTGGTTAGCCTCGAGAAATTTCTTTATCCGGAGGTCTTACATTGGTATTATGAAAAATAATGTCATATCTCTCAATGACTTATTATCATAATTAATATTATATAAGTGCATCAGTATGTTTGCTCAAGTGGAAAAAAATAGAGTGAGATCGTATCTCTCAATTTATTGTCATTTAAAATGACTTTCTTTTTCATATATGGTAAGACATGTTTTAGTCGCACTATATCAAAGTCATTGACCATTCTTAGCAAGAAAACAAATTTCATTTCACTAAATTCTTAGGCTTGGAAGTAGTGTTTCATAAAATTTTCAAAATATTCATTTGGAGCACATTCCAAGTTGATTGAAACTTCTCAACTACATATACTTCCAATATAAGATCTGGGGTCAATATGAAGTCTCAAACTCATTAGAGAATTGAATTTAACTTAGTTTCATGATTCTTTGTCAGTCGGGGGTTGGTGTATGATATTATTGTGAAATTGTAGTTATTCTAGTTTCCACATTAAACGAATGATGGTAGTACTCAATTTGTGGTAGTACTCAGTTTCTTTTGAGTATATTATTTTGAATTTAGATTGAGTTAATTCAATCAATTTCTTTAGATAATGAATTTGAATAATATATATATCATACTCTTTCGTTGATATTATGTGAATATACTTTGTCACAAAACTTATTTATACAATTCTTTATCGTTCATGAACTTTCATTATCATGAAAATATTCAAATGTACAATCAATAATACATATATTGAAAGTAACTTATAAAATCTCATTATTAAGAGAATTACCAACATACATGAAACTATCACTTCATCAAAATATTCATAATCAACATACATGATCTATCAATTCATCGAGAATTCGTGATTAACTAAACATGTTGGCAAAATCATGATCAATCTCTCATATAATCATGTAAATAACTTTATTTATGATTTATAAATAAGAAATCATCTAAAAGCATAAGTGATAATATATTATGTACTCTATGAATATCATTAATGTATTGCAAAATTTTATATTTTTCAATATTGTACATAACATCACATGCATATAATCATCGGTAACATATATACATATACATGCTTTATATAAGAATGCACAATAATACATACCATGCCATATATTCATATAACCAAATATTTATTAGTTGCATTTAATAAATAATAGGGTAATTCGAGTTACCTTGAAGGAAAGTCACGATTCTTTCCTAATTTTGTTTTTGAAATAGGTTTGTCCATGATATGTTTCTGATGGTATAGAACTTCAAACCCGATCTCCACTGTACATATTTAGCCACTATATCTTTTAAATTTTATATCCAAAAGTCCATCATCATCCAACGGTTACATTGTGCGTAATTTAATTTTTAAAAGAAACTCGGCAGACAATTTTGGGAAACAAGATCAGCTCTGTTCAAAATTAATTATCGGATTCTTCAGATCTCATATTCAAATATAAAGCTTTCATATGAAACTTTTATATGTTTGGAATAATATATCCAAATCTTGACTTGATCCAACGGTCCGATTGTGAGAAACCTTGTTTTGAAAAATACTGCACAGAAAATTTTCAAAACAAAATATGCTTTGTTCAAAATTTTATATATATTTTCTCGTATCTTTGAATCCGATATCCACCATTCAGAACATAACTCAAAGGTCTTGAAGGTTCTGTAAAAATTGAAACACGATCCAACGGTTGAAGCATGAAGAAATGATTTTTCAATCTTATAGCGCAGTTAGATTTTCGACGTACAAAAATTATATAATTGTTGCTTTGGTTATGGAGGCTTATTCTCGATCACTCTCAATAGGTTTGATAACGTGTAAAAGGAAAAGCATTATAGAAGAAGATACAAAGGAGACGATGGAGACGGTAAAAATTAGGGTTCTCTTATTCATCAAAGACTCCCTTTATTTAGGGGACAAATACATGTTTCCATAATACATCCAACCTATTTGTTAATGTTGTTGACACCCTAACCTAAGTGTCAGCTAGGCATTGCTTCGGATGACACGTGTCATTTTTTGGTAGCTCCGCAAGCTGATGTGTCAGTCTTGGGTTGTTCGGGTTAATTTGCTACCTTTTTTGGTTTTTTTAACTAGGTATAAAATGAAACTTTTTTTTTTCATTTTTTTCCTTTACTTCAAAATCTAGGGTTTCTTTTTTCTGGCTCTCTCCCTCTCGCCGCCCACTCATCTGCAAATGAAAACTGACGGTATAAAAAAATTAAATTTCTGGCCTTCTCTCCCTTCTCGCCTTTACAATTAATAAACCACCCTTCTTTTATGGCCTCCTCTCCCTCTCACCGCAGCCATGTTTTTTCCTTTTGATTTGGGATTATTCTTCTAATAATGATTCTTCCTACTCATAATTATTCAGCGGTTAATTTAAGATAGTTTTTTAATTTATTTTTTCTCTCCTCCAATTTCTTTATCAGTTTCGAATGTATCTTTATTTGTGATTTTTTATTTAGATTTGCATATGCGATTAGATTTATGTTATACAAACCTATTCATGATCAGAGACAATGGGAGCACCAAGCATAAGTGCGGCAAGATCTCCGCATCTCTTTTGCTTTTTATTTATATTTTTTAACTTTGTTGGTGAATTTTTAGATCTGTATTTCCGATTTAATTTTTTTCTTTGCAGAAAGACATCTCCCATCATTAGTTTCGACTTCTGTCGAATGACAATTTGAATTAAGATCTGGGATCTGATTTCTAGAAAATATGATTGTTGTTGTGGATTTATTTTATTTGTTCGATCTAAAATATTTTGTATACTTTTAAAGTTTTTTTTATTTCTGTTCCGTTGATCTGTATAATTGTTTTTCGATAAATTTTGTGTTTTCTTATTTTCTTCGATCTGTTTGTATGCTTTTTAAACAGAATATTGTATTAATGTTCAACGACGGTTGTATTTTCTTTTTTTGATAAATATCTTCCGATTTGTTCAATTATTATATTGGAACTGATCGCATTTATTGTGTTTTTATTATTTATTCAGTTGATAGTATTCGGATTATGTGATGATTGAAGTTATTAATCATCTTTATACACAGATAATTTTTGGGTAAGTTAATGAGAGATTTAATTCTTTTTTATTTTTCCTTTTGCAGATTTAAAAGGTCGATGGTTCCGTCTTCATCTGATGGGATGGGTAAATTGTTTCTTATTCCTTATGATTCATTGCAAATATAAATTCCTGCAGTAAATTTCAATTAATTATCTGGTGAATTATATATATGGTTCCGTCTTCATCCGGAACAAACCCAGTGCGAGTTTTCGGAATGACGTGACAGACAAAAATGTTTGCAATTTTTCGAAAGCAGCAATCTCTCTCGAAAAGATATTGTGCTCATTATTTTCTTGAATCCTGTGATAAAAGGATACTGGGTTTTTTCTTATTTTTCCTTTCGCAATCTTTTTCACGCTTATTAATCATATGTTGATATGCATGTAATTTCTTTGATAGACCATTTTCTATTGTAAATTTTGCTTATCAGATCTGTGTTAGATATCTGTGTTAATATATTTTGTTTTTATTTTGTTGAATTTACGGTTGTGATGGGATTAATTGTATTTTGTTTTCTTTTCGTATTAATTAGTAATTTATTTCTGATTTCATTTTGTGTTTGTATTTTTTTGATCTGAATTGTAAGTTGTTTCGATCTTTATTATAATCTTTTGATATGTTTGTTTTATGAACGCCTGAATTTTTCGAAATGCTTTTGTAGATCTCATAGGTTTGTATATCTTATTCCGTCTAATCTGCAGGTTTTCTTTCTTTCCTATTAATTAGGAATTTTTTCTTTTTTGGTTTTTTGGTTTTATTGTATTGCAGATCTTATATATCTTTAATGATAGTACATATATATTTTGCTTCGGCATTAGTAAATATAACCTATAAATTCGAGGCTGTGATGATACTATTTGTTTTTTCTTTGTAATTTGTGTTGATCTGAACTAATGGGTCGGACATTAGTAAATTCGACCTATAAACTCGAGGTTGTGATGATACTATTTGTTGTTTGTTTCGTTTTGAGCAACTTAATGGGTCGGGCATTTGGAAAATCGATCCGTATCTTGGCGGGGCAGCCCGGACGTCACGTGACGTGTCATGTGCAACCGGTGATTTTGCAGCCATGGCGTGTCGGTTTCGTTTGCATGAGATTATTAACAAACCTATCAACAGATATCGAGCCTCATTGTGTTTAGGATTTAAGAATTAGGTGGCGGTTTCGTTTGCTTGATATTATTAATCTATTTTTTTATAAAGATTTTCTGAATTTAGTTTTTTAATATCTATTATGTAATTTTTTTTTATTATTGTTTTAGTTTTTACTTTGAGTTTGATTATTTTGATATTTTTCTATTTTTATAATGATTTCTTAAATATCTATTGTGTGATTTTTTATTATTGCTTTAGTTTTTACTTTGAGTTGATGAAAGTTTGTGATTGTTATAAAGATTGATTATTTTGATATTTTTCTATTTTTTTATAAATATTTCTTGCATTTAATTTTAAATATCTATTGTTTAATTTTTTTTTTCTATTTCTTTAGTTTTTACTTTGAGTTGATGAAAGTTTGTGATTGTTGTATTCCGTTTATAAGAAGAAAAAAAAAACAAGATTGCTACAATATGCAGTAGTGAGTTTTATCTATGGGTACGGTTCCTATTTTGTGATTATGTTAAAACGTCTCTCTATATAAATCTAGATTTCACCCCACTTCAACTATCCTACATACAAAGTTACCAGAGATTCTTTACAAAAATTATTCTAACAATAAATCCTAACATAAATTACTATGAAAATGTCTATTTTTTATTTAAAAAAGTTATTCTAACAATAAATCCTAACATAATGTGTGTGTGTGTGTGTGTGTTTGAGTCCGTAATTTAATGAAGCGTTTTCAAGAGAAACAAGCATATGAGAAAAATCTACATAATATTTGATTAGTTATTGGAATTAATTGTTTTTGAAATTACTTATGGCAAATGTTTTCAAAATCAGTAGAGCATTATGGAAAGACACAAGCATTTTTGTGCATGAATTAAGCTAATTGATAACACATCTATTCATTTATGGATTAATATAAATAGAAATCATTTATAATGGAAAGATACAAGTATTTTTTTCATCCATGGATTAAGTTAATTGAAAACATTTAATACGGTAACATCTTGATATGAAAAAAGAAATACTACATTATTTTGGTATGTGAATTATGGTAATTTAAAACTTTTAATATGGACACATGTTTGGTTTTAGAAATCTAATTTATTTTCTCAGAATATGTAGTTTAATCATTATATTGTAGTTTTCAAAATCAGATCAATTAGTTGACCGATTATAATCTAACATTATTACCTAATTAACTTATTCAAATATCTCATTAAAAGTCAATCCTAATTTTAAGGAACAATTATACCCTACGAAATGAGCCTAGTATGCTTTTGTTCTTTTATTACTTTAATATTTGGTCATATTTTTGCATAATATTTACTACATTCTTTAAACCTTTTTTTTTTTGTCGTTCTACAGTATAATTCAAATCTTCTTAAACATGTTTGAATCTCGATCGTCTAGGTACGTTAAGGTGTAATGTTTTCGAGCCCACGGACTATCAGTAGTGTTGTAGTGTTGTAAAGTATGAGTGGTATCTCTTTTGGACGGACTTGGGAGGGTTTAAATAATTTTCCTTTGATTTGTAGCATAAGAAACCCTAAAAATCCGATTCTGGGCCGTCACGTTGACATCGCGTCGATCGACACGAGCTGGGACTCGGTGTCGACGCGTCTGGCGTGTTTGCGTCGACTGGGCAGGAGCGTCAATCGACGCACTTAAGATCGACGCTTCAGAGAGTTGCGTCGACTTGAGCATCGACCGACGCACTTAGGATCGACGCTTCAGAGAGTTGCGTCGACTTGAGCGTCGACCTAGCGTCGATCGATGTGGGCAGGGTCTGCGTCGATCGACGCAGCTTGCTACACGTCTCGTTCTCTCGATCCTTTTCTAATCTTTCACCAGAAAGCTCGTTCTCGACTCTCGAACTTCAAGCTTCACCTAATCACGCGCTGAACTTCCCCGGTTACTTAGTTGTAAAGTGAAAAACTACAAATAATCACTTGTTTGCATCAATCCAGATCAAAAGGCGGTAAAATAAGCCGGAATTATAAAAACACAGAATTATGCTTAAACTGTCCAACTTATACCAAAAACAAATAGAAAAACGAACTAAAATACTAATAAAAATAAGGACAAATATGTGCTAATCAACTACCCCCACGCTCATTGGTTTGTTCGTCCTCGAACGAACGATAGATTCAAAGCATAGCAAGAAATGAAAATCAGTCCAAGCAATGATTCGTGCGATGCTACATAGATAATTTTGAAAATATAGATACATGCAACGCAACTTCAAACACTCCACCCTTATTACTTTGTCACTCCACAATCAAATTCATGCATCCTCACAAAAGGGTATTATATAGGGTGTACGCTCAAAGTACTCGAGTATTTTCTACATGGGATGTGTATACACTTAAATCATACAAATACAAGCACAATAAACAAGAACCGAAAATCTATTTCTGTTCAATCGCGAATTAAGTGTGTTATCAAACTAAGAATCGGAAAAGGTCTTTTCGGGTTGTAATGTAAGGTTCTTTGGACGGGTATGGAATATATAAGTCGTGTGGCTAATAACTCACTCGACCCAACCTAATCACGAAGCAAAATGCTTCACCTCGTTCAAAAATAAAAATACTTCGCTAAACACTCATAACGTAGCCTTTATACTTAGGCTATTTCTCAACTCGTAACTCTAAACCGACTTGTAGCGCAAACCACTTAAAGACAATTGAAGCTTATAATATGCTTCTACACAACTCATGCCTTTTAAACGTTAGGCTTCATAAAATAAAATAAACAATAAAATATAAGCCTTAATTAACGCGAAGGCAATGACTAACACAAATTCAACTACACCCACCATCCTTCTTTTTCTTTCTTTGTTTTTTCTTCTTTTCTCTTTTTTTTATCCCCCTTTTATTCTCATTTTTTATGGGGTCTTTCTTCTTCTTCTTCTTTTTTTATAATGAAGGATGGTGATCTTTAATTACAAATATTCATAAACTCCTAATAAAAATTCCAAAACACTAAATAACCAATAAAAATAACGAATTCCTGCCCCACGCTTTTAATGGGTTGTAGGTGTCAACTCAAAAACACACATGGCTATAGTCATAGATTATTTGGCTATGAGGGGCTCATTCGGAATTTATAGTGGCTAATATATATGAATATGGCCGAAAATAGGGTTTTATTTGTGCCTTAACGTCATTTTCAAAGTCAACTACACAAAGCGGTTTTAAAGAGATATCAAATCAAAACTCATTTAAGTACATGCAATGATGATATTCATTCAGGCTACTCACTGGCTTTTTGCATGAAAAAGTTTTGAATTTGACGCTGCTTTTAAGGTTTTGCGAAATTATTTGCGTCCAAGTACCATTTTACAATATATAAATAATAATTTTGAAAAATCTATGCACTTATACATGCTCAAAGACAAGAACCTCAAATCAAACTTAATTAACTTCGACAGGCAAGCCATACAAACACAATTCGGCGTGGAAATAGTAATCAATCACGTAAAAAAAATTCAAATTGCACAAATTTCAATAATAAATCATACTCAACCATCCCCCCCTCCAAAATTCCGGCAATCTCCTGATTGCCATAAACGAGCATAAGAAAACAAAAGCAAGGGAGAAAGGGAATAAGAAAACTTCCCTGAAAAATAATGGTCGGATTTTCCCCAATTGAAGTTGTGCAATTTCCCGTTGCTAGAGCCTTATGATTGGATTTAACGTTTATCAGCAATAATAAAACACAGCAATTCGTTGCTACGGCCCTTAGCAAACGGTGGAAGATGACTGATATTCGATTAGACTGGCGCCAAGCAGCGTCGACGTTGCGTCGATCAACGCGAGAGAAAAGTCGTCGACAGGGTTTGAATCGTTTTATTTATTCCAGTGGTTAACCTCTCCACTAAATGACTTTAAACCATGGATAACTGCCCAATCTCTCAACAAAAATAAAAAATGTCCATGGTGCAAGAAATATGTAAAACAAAGGCGTTCGAAGAAATAAAAATTTCATTAATTGCTGAAACGAAACACTTAAACAACGGAGTAAAATTGAAATTGCGATAATTTAAACAGGATAGAGTAGAAGGACAATCCAATGACTCGATGATGGAAAAAACATAAATAGATAGATAGTGGCAAGTCCTATGAATCTAAGGGGGGTCAATTGCCCAATTTCTCTAATGCGACAATCCTCTCGCTAGCTTCATCCAAGCACTGCTTCCAATATTCTATATTCCATTCTTTTGCCGCGTTTCCCACCTTGAGATCCTTGATTTGAGCATCCTGCTCTTCAATTCGGCGTAAGAGGGCGAATTTCTCTTCTTCGATGATGTAATTTTCACGTTGAGGGTAAACCCATCTTGCAGCAAGTCTTCTATTACGGCTTCCTTCTCTTTGAGGCGCTTGTCCCTAGCGTCGATCTCACTTGCAAACTCAGTTTCAGCCCACAACATCTCGTTGTTCAGCTTGGTCAATTGCGCAATTTTCTCTCTAGCCAAGAGAAGTTCGTATTGAAGCTCCTCTATGGTCATGCCATGATCCTTGAAATATTCCGCGCTCTCCTTGAGATCACGTTCAATTCTCTAATTTTACTCCTCAGTTGGAGATTCATATCCCTCAACCCATCGTTGATCTCTTCCGCTCTCCTCAATTGACCCTTCAAGGCATCGATTTGGAGATTGTAATGGACTTAGTATAATTGACATTCCCCAACCATACCCTTCACCTTTTCGACTTCTCCTTGCAGCTGGTCCACTTATTCTTCGTGCTCGTTCCTCAACATCCACCTATTTTCATGATTTTTGGTTTCTTGTAGAATTGGCCTCATGGTGTTGAAAAGCTTGGAGAATAAAATTATATTGGGTGTTTGGAGGCTTAGAACACAAGAGAATAATGAAATAAAGAGTGTGGGGGGTTTGATTTATATAGGAATCAAAAGATCTTGAAAATAGGAATCCTAGATTCACCCAAATTACAAATAAGGGAAGAGATATTAAGTTTCCTAATCTAATTAGAACTCTTTTAAGACATAAGATCTTGACCCCAAAACCAGATAGATTTCGTGCAAAATATTCCCAGAAAGTCACTTACCTATTCGGAATAAAACTCCCAAAAATCACAGCCCAAAATTCCATTTTTCGCGCTGCCGGTCAATGAACGCGCCCAGGTTGCGTCGCCGCTGCCTCGATCGACACGACTGAGTGCTGGTTACTGGCATAAATTACCTGCTTCCGATCAGTGAATTGTTCTCTCCTTAACACCATAATTCCTGTTTCATAAGCATAAAACACACACAAAAATAGCAAACGAAAAATAAAATAAAAAGAAAATAAAATAGCTTGGGTTGCCTCCCAAGAAGCACATCTTTTAACGTCGCTTGCTCGACGCAAGTGTTCGCGATTAGTTTTCAATTGGAGGCGGGTCTATCATCCTCAACATTTCGCGATCTTGACTTGTTGTCTCTCCGTCACGGTATAATTTAACTCGATGCCCGTTAACTGGAAACAGTACGTCTCGTTTTTCGTCGTAAAGGGTGACTGCTCCGAACTCGTTGATTTCTTTAATCACGAACGGTCCACTCCATCTTGATTTCAGTTTCCCTGGAAAAAGTTTAAATCTCGAGTTATAGACTAGGGCCAACTTACCTACCTCCAATTTCTTGTTGACGAGTTTCCGATCGTGGTGGGCTTTCGTCATCTTCTTTTGCTTCCATGCGTTTCATAGGACTCGTTCCTTATTTTCTCTAGTTCAATCAACTCCAACTTCCTATACTCGCCCGCCTCGTCATAGTTCATGTTTAACTTGCGAATGGCCCAACTAGCTCGATGCTCTAACTCAACTAGCAAATGGCAAGCCTTCCCATAGACGAGTCGAAAATGACTCATTCCAAGCACCATTTTGTAGGTTGTTCAGTATGCCCACAGTGCGTCGAGAAGTTTGACTGCCCAGTCCTTTCGATTTGGTCCGACTGTCTTTTCGAGGATAGCCTTAAGTTGACGGTTGCTTGTTTCGACTTGACCAGATGTTTGAGGGTGGTACGGCGTAGCTACCTTGTGTCGGACCCCGTATTTTGTCATCAGTCTTGCAAATTCTTTGTTACAAAAATGGCTTCCTCCATCACTTATTATTGATTTTGGCACCCCGAATCTACTGAAAATATTTTTTTGGAGGAATTTAAGGACGACTTCCGTGTTAGCTCTTCGAGCAGGGACCGCTTCCACCCATTTTGATATGTAGTCGATACCAACCAGAATGTACTCAAGATCTCCGCTCTTGGGGAAAGGTCCCATAAAGTCTATCCCCCATACATCGAGAATCTCTACCACTTGGTTAGGTACTTGTGGCATTTCGTCTCGCTTTCCTATGTTGCCGGTTCGTTGGCAGTTGTCGCATGTTAACTGTCCCTAACAGGCCTGGCATCGGGTTCTAGCTCGATTCGATGCATGCAAGTCATGGGGCTTATCCCTTTGATGTCGCTGATGCTCCATCCTATTGCCTCTTTGTGGTTCCTTAACACCGTAATTAATTCTTTCTCTTCATGCTCCGATAAGGCTGAATAAATGATGACGGGTTTCATTTCATTGGGCTCGAGGAAAACATACTTCAAATGGCTTGGCAGTGGTTTCAACTCTACTTTCGGACCAGGTTCGGGTGCGTTAGCTATTTCTCACAATTCTTCATCAAAACCATCAATTTCTTCGTAATTTCGGTTTTCGTTCAAGTCTATTTCTAGCATCTCTGCCACCCTATTTAAAAATTTTGTGTCGTCCTCGACACTTAACTCATCTAGAACAGTGATACCTTTGAGCTCGTGAATATAAGAAGCAATAGGATCAATAAACGAGAAATCTTCATTCATTTACAGAGAAGGAACTATCTTTAAGCAAAAATGTAACAGTCTCACCCAAAACGGATAAAGTCATCCTCCCTTTGTGCACGTCAATCAGCGTATGGGAAGTGGACATGAACGGTCGGCCGAGCAAAATAGTATGTTCAGTGCCTTCCTTTGGAACTTCACCGACATCAAGTATGACAAAATCGACTGGAATCACAAGCTCGTCGACTTGAACTAAAAAATCTTCGACTATGCCAAGTGGTTGTCTAATTGATCGATCCGCCAATTGCAGCTGCATCGTCGTTGGCCTCATTGTCCCTAAGTCGAACTCCTTATATAGTTAATACGACATCAAATTAATCCCTGCTCCAAGGTCGAGCATTCCACGTGCCGGTTACCCGTTTCCTAAGGTGATGGTTATGCAAAAACTCTGGGGGTCTCTCTCCTTTTTGGGTAGCGGACCCTTGCATATGGCGCTCACTTCCTTTGTTAATTCTACTCGCTGAGTTGTCTCTAATCGCCATTCCCTTGCGACTAATTCTTTGAAAAATTTCATGTATGCGGGTATCATCTTGATTACGTCCAAAAGAGGAAGATTAACGTTAACGTTTTTCAGCAGATTGTAAAGTTCCATGAACTTTTTATTTTCTTTGGCTGGGCATAGACGACTCGGAAAGGAGACCTTATCTCGAATAGTAGGTGGCAATTACCTCGGTTGCTGAGTCGGAGATTTGGTGGAATCGTCGAATGTGGTGGGTGGATTTGGAAGTGTCCCTTTTAAAGAACCCGGTATATAAGGATTCGGTGACTTATGCATTTGGTCCACCGGTTTAGGGTCGTCAATCTTTGGCGATTCTGTAGTCGGGATTTCAGTGCTTTCTTCTTCCTCGATTCCATTATCCACTTTCTTTCCGCTTCGTAAGATGTGGACAGCTGAAGCTTGCTCTGGTTGACTTGGTAATTTCCCTTTCTCATTTTCCATTTTTTCCATGGAAGTTACCATTTGGCCCATCATTTTCTCCAAATTCTTCACACTCTTGGAGAGGTCGCTCAAGACTTCTCTCTGTTTATTCACTTGTGTGGTTAGGTTGGCCAATCTATCTCTATTCCTTATTGTCTTAGTGACTTTGTTTTGTTGCCAAATTAACAGCTGATCGTTTGGCTGTATCGGAGTAGGTGTCGTCCCGGATGGTGGCGATTTGTTTGGTGGTGGTAGTGTTGAATTAGTCTGTGCTGGGGCGGAATGTGGGTTTTCAGGGCCCCATTTCAAGTAAGGAGAGTTATGATGCGCGTTGAATTTGGAGTTCGTCGGAGGCCTGTGCTCATAGGTTGGAAGGTCTTGATTGCGCATTTGATCCCTGATGGCATACGCCTCGGCTTCGCATTCTTCATAATACACCATTTTACATGTATCCACCAAATGCCCTTTCTCTCTACAGCGGTTACATGTCTCGACGTCGACGCTGCTTGGCACCTCAGTTGCCTCGTTAACTCTTATCTTTCGTGGTCGAGAGCTCATTTGCCTCGACTTCTCGCTCATCTTTTCAAATAGTCGCTTCACCTCCGTCGCTGTCAAATATCCAAAATCTCCTCCAGCAGCTACTTCTACATTGTTTTTGTAGGAGTCTAAGAGCCCTTCGTAGAACAGCTAGTTCACCATTCTCGGAGAGTTGTGATGATGTGGGCAAGCTTGAAAAAATGATTTGAAACGTTCCCATGCCTCGTGAAGCAACTCTCCATCTTGTTGGACAAGATTGGCTATTTGTCTCCTAATATGGCCTGTCGTCTGAGCTGAGTAATATTGATTAATGAACTTGTCGCTAACCATGGGCTAATCAATTAGAGATCTCGGTTCAAGTGATAGTATCCAAGATTTGGCTTTATCCTTCATTCATCTTGGAAAGCACACCATTTGGAGGTCTTCGTGATGAAGTCCCGGAGATGGAATCCTACTAACCTCGGCATAAAACTCCTTTAGGAAAGTCAAAGGATCTTCGTTGGCGAGGCCATGAAATGTCAGGAGGTTGTTGATTATATGAGGTTTCAGCTCGAAGTCTCTTGCAGATCTACCCAACACAATGGCAGAACTATAGGGACCCACTTGCGGAGTCGTGAACTCTCTTTGTCTTGGCTCGCGCGCCTACCGTTGGTGTCTCTCTTGGTTATTGGGCCTCGCATAGTTTCTATCATACTCGTTCCTCTCGTTGTGGTGGTTATTGGCGAGCCAGTCGTCAACCTGCTCCATGATAAGATCTCTCAGAATAATTATCTTGGTCATGGTGGTGGCGGTGTCTTTGTCCTCCTCCTCGTCCTTCATTTTGATCCATCCTATTACGTTGAATATTCTCCCAATTCTCTCGAGGTTGTGCCGGTCCGTCGGGATGAATTGGTTCACTTCCGTAATTATTTCTTTGTCGTATCGGTGGGTTCCTTGGTGGTTGATCGTTTTTGTTGTTGTGGATAGGATTGTATAGCCTCAACATCGTCTCAGGTACCGAATCACAAACAAAATCAGTGGTGGCAGACGATCCGCTTCCAGATATGTCAAGAGGTCTCGCTTGATTGGAACGATGAATATTGTCGATGAATGGTGCAAGTTCGGGTCTAAGTGATCTTCTAGCTTGCATACATTCAACAACAAATTAAACGCATCGACTAGAAAAAATTATACAAATAGATGGCTAAAAATAAAATGAACAAACATATTTTTGAAACCTTTGCTATGTTCCCAGGCAACGGCGCCAATTTTTGATTCAAGCTTTTGTGTGTGCCTACTTATAAATATTTGTCAGGAATTCAATAGCTTGCTCGCAAGAGTACGGGGTCGCGTGTAGGTTGGCAAAGTTAACTTGAGTCGTCTCTCGAGGAACATACAATCGGAATCTTGAATAGTTTGTCCAATCACAAGTAACTTATACTAATTGGGGGGGTGGATTGTTTTAATTACCTAAGAATGTAAAATGCATGAACAATAATTTAAACTAAGTATCTAAGCAATATCTAGAACATATAAATTCGAGAATTAATCTAACACTAGCAAATAAAAGCAATTATTTAAACTAATTATCCGATCACGAACAAATAACTAAGCATTAATTAAACTAAGATTATGAATTTCAATATCAGAAACATCTAGAATTGCAATACGGGGTATCCCAAGAACTATTATTGAAACTACTTATAAATCGCATAAAATTAAACTAAGAAAACGATTAAAGAGTTTAGAATATTTGCTTAAACTAAGAAAATGCAGTAGAATTCTCCAGCTATTCCGGAGAGGTTGCGTGGGTCTTGATCGAAGAGTGAATCACGAACTGACTTGAATCTCGATCTTGATCGTCTAGGTACGTTAAGGTGTAATGTTTTCGAGCCCACGGACTATCAGTAGTGTTGTAGTGTTGTAAAGTATGAATGGTATCTCTTTTGGACGGACTTGGGAGAGTTTAAATAGTTTTCCTTTGACTTGTAGCATAAGAAACCCTAAAAATCCGATTCTGGGCCGTCACGTCAACATCGCGTCGATCGACGCGAGCTGGGACTCGGTGTCGACGCGTGGCGTGTTTGCGTCGACTGGGCAGGAGCGTCAATCGACGCACTTAGGATCGATGCTTCAGAGAGTTGCGTCGACTTGAGCGTCGACCGACGCACTTAGGATCGACGCTTCAGAGAGTTGCGTCGACTTGAGCGTCGACCTAGCATCGATCGACTTGGGCAGGGTCGCATCGACGGAGCGTCGACGCCTACGTTGATCGACGCAGCTTGCTTCATGTCTCGTTCTCTCGATCCTTTTGCTACCTTTTCACCAGAAAGCTCGTTCTCGACTCTCGAACTTCAAACTTCATCTAATCACGCGCTGAACTTCCCCGGTTACTTAGCTATAAAGTGAAAAACCACAAATAATCACTTGTTTGCATCAATCCAGATCAAAAAGCTGTAAAATAAGCCGGAATTATAAAAACACGGAATTATGCTTAAACTATCCAACTTATACCAAAAACAAATAGAAAAACGAACTACAATACTAATAAAAATAAGGACAAATATGTGCTAATCAGTTCTTTTTAAATGTTTTTTATTAGAGGACTAAATATAGAAAGATACAAGTATTTTTATTAATGTAAATTGAAATTGTTTATTATAGAAAGATACGAGTATTTTTTTTCATCCATGGATTAAGGTAATTAAAAATATTTTTTACGGTAACATCTTTGATATGGGAATAAATATACTACATTATTTCGTATAAACTATTATGATAATTTAACACATTTAATATTGACACATGTTATATTTTAGAACACTTGATATCGGTAAAAATCCAAGTTTCCATATATCATGATATAAATCTAATTACTCCATCATTTAAAAATATGTATAATATAATGTATATATGGAAATAAATAAATATTATATTGTCCATACATATATATTAAATAGTGTATATATCAAATAAATGATATATTAAATATTTTATTATTAGGTATTGTTCACACATAAGATATTTTAAGTTGACTTTCCATGATACTAGAACTCAATTATATAATAAGTTTATTGCAATTGATAATAAATACTTTTTATAAGTTTTTTTCTATACATACACAATCAAATATAAACATGTCTAAGTAAGCTCACAAAAATATTCACATATATTGCCAACTAATTTATTTTTATTATTTTGTTTAGTAAAATAATTGTATCTATGTCTAATATATTACATATCAAACTATTTATGAATAGTTTATATAATAAAATACATATCATATATAATAAAATGCATATATAACAATATGTAGTTTAATCATTATAGTGTTTTTTCCATAATCGGATCAATCAGTTGACTGATTTTAATCTAACTTTCACACTTAAATCACTCATTTACACATTTTCATAAATAATTGATTAAAATATGAATGACCCTCGACATAATTAGTTAGATTATTAGATTAGAATATTATTACCAAATTAACTGATTCTAATATCATCATTCAAATTCAATTCTAATTTTAAGGAACAATCCGTGGTTCTTTTATTGTGATTTGATATTTGGTCATATTATTGCATAATATTTACTATATTTTTTAACCTAACTTTTAACGATGTACAATATAAATCACATCTTCTTAAACATGTTTGACTGACCTAATTATAGTTAACAATACGATTTGTGGAGAAAGGTACAGACTTTGTGTTCTAATTAAGCAATATGATAATTTCTCATTAATTTCTCATGACTGATTTCAATGGTGACGAAGAAGGGGCTCCAAAATATATGATAGGAATCGAAAGTAAAAAGTGGAGATTATTATGTGGTGACATATTGTTGGAATGAGATTTTTTTTCAAGAAAAATACAAGTTTTCAAGCAAATCTAATTACGGGTAATTATCCCAAATTTGTTATGTTTGACTTTTTAATTAAATATAATTATCATCTCTCAATGTTTGAAGATTTATTATAATTAGCTGCAATATACTCTATATTATTATTATTATTATTATTATTATTATTATTATTATTATTATTATTATTATTATTATTATTATTATTATTTTAATTGATGGAATGGTCTGGTGTTTTTATTAAATGAATATCTTGATTGATATCTAGATATTCATAGAAACCTTATGATTTAAACAAATTTTGATGAGATATTAAAAGACAATAACGTCTAATCCACATAAGAAAAAAAATGTAATAATTGATATTAATTGATAAAAAAAAAATTGAAAGTGATTATGAAGTTATTATCTTCCGAGAGGTATGGTGGTTTTAATAATATATTTATAAAAAAAAATGGTGGTTCAAAGTGTTTAAATGATTGTCTAATAATAATTACATAAAATATTTAAGAAAAAAAAACCATATTTGGGGAGAAAATTTTAAACACGCTTCATTAAATTACGGACTCAAACACACACATTATGTTAGGATTTAATGTTAGAATGAGTTTTAAAAAAAATAGAAGTTTTCGAGCAAATCTAATTACAAGTATAATTATACCAAATTTGTTATGTTTGACTTTTTAACATGATGATGTTTTTTGATTAATTGATGTAAGTTGGTTATTAAAAAATTATAAAAATATTCTCTAAAAGTGGATTTGATTTTAATTTAAGTTAATGTTGATAGTTGATAATAAATTGGAGACTTTGTACATGTGGAAATAGTTTTTCAACATTTAACGTACTGAAGTCATGATGTATTTACCATAGTTTTTTTTATGAGTTTGATTGAGCTAATAAAATTTAAGAATATAATTATCAACTCTCAATATTTTGAAAAATAGCTTCAATTAGCCTCAATATACTCTATATCATTAATATTTTTTAATAATGGAATGATATAGTATATTTATTAATTGAGTATTTTGATTGATATCTAGATATTCATAGAAACTTCAAGACTTAAAACGATATTGGGTAATATATTAAAAATAATAATGTACACATGTGTAATCAACATAAGGAAATAAATTTAATAATTTATATTAATTGATAGCAAGTTTTTTGGTAGTGATTATGAATTTTCTATCTTTAGAGATGTTTGTTAGTTAGAATAATATATGTAAAAACAAAATATAGTGAAATCCACATAAGGGAAAAAACTTAATAATTGATATTAATTGATGACAAGTTTCTTGAACGTGATTAATATAGTGAAATCCACATAAGGAAAAAAACTTAATAATTGATATTAATTGATAGCAAGTTTTTTGTACGTGATTATGAAGTTTCTATCTTCGGAGATGTATTATAGTTAGAATAATATATTTATAAAATTTTTTAGTGAAGTCCAGGTAAGAATGTTAATTATAAATTAGAGCTTCATATTTATATAAAGTGAATATTGATAGTTCGAGAAACAACTATCATAGGAAAATAATAATTATATCTTCGATTATTTGATAGTAATGCTCATTTTGGTCAATGACGGTAAAACATATAGCCTATGCAACTAAAGTAAACTTAAAAGGATTATTTTTTATAATCTTATTTTTTTTATTTTTTTTTTATAAATTTATTATCAAACCACTTTCTCATGTTGAGTTGAGGAAATAGGCATACAAGAGATATTTATAAATCTATTTTGATGTGCAATTACTTTGCTTTTATTCAAGATATTAAGTGCAGGGAATTAATTTTGTGCGAGAATTTTGAATAGTAGTCTATACTTCATTTATTTAACTTCTTATGTTTATTTTTTCAAGTCTTTACGTAAATTTTGATATTCATTTTTCAAGTTAGTTTTTTATTTTTTGATAATATTTTATGAGTTTCTTATATATGCCCGTGCAATCGCGGGTTTCGCAAGCTGAGTTGTCACCATGTTGTTGTTTGTGTTATAATACTACCTTTATAAAATAGTTTATTTTATAAATTGTTGAACAGTTAATGGGTACGTGATGTCTATTCTTTCAGGTGATGAAATAGTATATCTTAGTTCTGACACCATTTGCAAGACACATGTGAATAGAGAAGCACAACATCAAGTACTCGGTCGACTTTCTAAACACAATAAAATGCTCAGGGATTCCTAATCATGTTTTGAAATTGAAGATTGGAGTTCCGGTTATGTTGATTCGAAACATGGATCAAGCTTCGGGATTATGCAATGGTACAAGGTTGGTCATTACCCAACTTGGAGAACGCATTATTGAGACAAAGATTCTTTCAGGAACTAATATTGTAATGAAGGTCTATATTTCATGTGTGGCATTGAGTCAATCGGATAGTAGGGTCACGTTTAAATTTTAGAGGAGACAACTTCCACTTATTGTTTGTTTTGCAATGACTATAAACAAGAGTCAAGGTCAAACTCTATCCAATATTGGTTTGTACTTACCGAGACTTATTTTTAGCCATGGCCAGCTCTATGTCGCCATCTCTCGGGTGAAGAGTCGTAAAGGATTAAAAATCTTATGCTGCGACAACAATGGTAACATTGTTAATAATACAGCAAACGTTGTTTACAAAGAAATTTACAAAACCTCAAGTGAACATTTTCTTTATTGCAAGAACAATTCAATTTCTAATATTTAAATTTTGTTTTTTCAATTTTATTTTATTATGTATTTATTTCGTTATGCATGCGTAATACGCGGGCGTCTACACTAGTAAAGATAATAAATACCTAGATTGTCCTACATCAGTTACTTGTTGATGAAGGCACACTAATTGTGTTTTTCCTCAACAGTTGATGAATTTTACTATGATTTTTTCAGTGGCTTTGATTTGTGTGGCTTTCATGGAGAGAGTAAGGAGATATTTGAGTGTGAGAATGGAGAGGCGCAAACCCGAACGTGAAATTGGGTAGGTATTACGAGGCATTGTTGTCACTTTTGTACAAAGATGTGTTATTGGATAAAAAGAAAAAAAAACATGAATGGGCTAACGGGAATAAACACTACAAAAAAATCTAGAAACATCGACGAAAATTACCAATGGATTTTGAAAACGACCGACGGAAAGTTAATTCAGTTGGTAATTTTTTATTTTTTTATTTACCGACGAAAATGGTCGTCAGTAAATTTAATTTTATAATATTTATTTAACTTTATTTATTATTTACGGATATTTCCATCGGTAACCCAACTTTTATTACTTTTTTAATTATTTTTTAATTGTCGTCAGAAATTATTCCGTCAGTAAATTAAGTTTTTTAATTTTTATTTATTTTATTTCTTATTATTTATTAATTTTTATTATATTTATATATTCTTTATTAATATATATTATGATTTAATAATCTATATATATATATATATATATATATATACACATAAATATAATTAATTATATTTATAATATTAATATATATATATATATATATGTGTGTGTGTGTGTGTGTGTGTGTGTGTGTATATATATATATATATAAACATAATATAATGTATAATATTTATAACTAATTATAATTTAATATATTTTACACACACACACACATATATATATAGGATTGGGATCATGTGGGAACCAACTCCCTTTGTGGGAACCAGGAACCCACATCAGCCACAAGATTAAATATTTTGTATGGACAAGATCATTACAATTAATTATATAATTAATATATTTATATTAATGGTAAAGGACTTAGACGTAATTACTCCCAATATCCCAAAAAATTGACTTAGCCATTTTTTCCAAAAAAATTAAGATATTAATCACGTACATGCCAAATATATTATAACAAAATATGGAAGCAAAAATCAACGGCATATTAAGACCTTAAGAAAACACCGTACGTTCTGGGGAACCATCGTCTTCTTCGTTTTCAAAAATCTCCAAGAAAACACCTGCGTTCTTTTTTCAGTCCAGGAACTCATTGCAATCTAGACGACCAGAGGAAGACGGAGTGAATGCTAATTGAATCCAATACGTTTGAGTTTATCATCAACCGAAAAATTAATGGAATCTACAGGTTTCTATATATGATAATCAAGATATTTTTCCTTTTTTCCCGTGATGGAATTTTTGTTTGGTACAAATCCATGTGAAAATCTGTTATTTGATCTTAAAATTTTTTTTATCATACTCGTTATTTTTAGCATTTTCGGCCACCAATATCGCATGAGTACTTCTAATTGTCTGTTTCATGGAAAGTATTGATTCGTTCTGCTGGTGTTCTTCAGATTGTGTATCCATGCCAAATCTCTTTTTTTAGCACATTCATTATTTAGCATGCTCAGACACGAACATCGAATGAGATCCGCTAACATTATACCGTTTAATGGAACTGATTTGTGCTTGGTGATCAGCAGAATCAAGCATGAATGGTTTCGTCGAATTTTCCCATGTGTTATGATTCAAATTTTCCCGAAAAACCCTCTGACAGATTTTTATGAATGTTGTTTGTCGAATTTTTATGTTTTAATTTATCAATTTTCAACAAGCGATTTTTGTTAGCAATAGAGTTGTTATAAACTAACATAATAATCCGAGTACCAAATTACAATTCGACACTCATTATTTTATACAGGTACCAAAAAATCTTGCGAAACGATCGTCCGTATTGAGATATCTCCCGGGAAGACAGAGTATTACAACCCGATTTGCGATGACAATATCAAGCCATACCATGGTCAAGTTTTTAACAAAAACCGTATAGTCACCTTATAGGCTGGCTCAAACTTCAATTGGCATTTTCTATTATTTTTGCAATTAACGTTATAGACTGACTCAAACTTTTATAAGTTATTCTTTGGAAAAAGGATCACTCTTAGAAATATGAAATTGTTATAAAAATTTACTACAATCTATTTGTTGTTTTTGAAAGTGTGATTAATGCAGAGAAGCATATTTTTAAACACATAGAAGCCTGAAAGTGTTCTATGAAAAACCAAAAGTAAAATACAAAGGGCAACACTCTTGTTAGGCCGGACTAACGGATCATCCGTTAGGCCAAAACTTTATATCAATACATTATAGTGCAAAAACCAATACATTATAATAAAAAAACCAATACATCATAGTACAAACACATAACAGTACAAAAATTAATATATAATAACACGGGTCAGAGATTTATGAAAAACTAATACTTTATAGTACAAAAACCAATACATCACAGTACAAAAACTAATACATTATAGTATCGGATCAAATGGCCTAACGGGTCATGACCCGTTAATCTGGCCTAACACAAGTGTTTGCCAAATACAAATTACAAGCAAATTCTTGCGACTAGCACCATACTCATCAGAATAATTGCATACAATCACTATAATTTTAACATATCCACAATATAATCTTAACAACTTTCATAACAATCATTTATAATTATTCAAACTGAATCAAAAGCATATCCAGTATATTACCAAAGCAAGTTGCAATAAAATCATATAATCATAGCAAACTGAATAAGAAACATTTTCACAATATTCTCACAGCAACAGGAATAAAAAATTATATAATCAAAGCAACATGAATAAGAATCATGTCTAAAAATATTGCATAACATCCCCAAAATTTTAGCATATCCACAACACAATCATAGCATCTTGCATAAGATCATATAATAACCAAAAATAAAATCCCCAAAATTTATAACACCACAAATCCTTCAAGACAAAGTTCAAACATAGATAAATCCAATTCCCAAGGATTTAGAAATAAACGTACCAAGCTAAAAATGAAAGTTCGAAAGCTAAAATGTATTGCTGACACAAAAACTATTTAATACGGATGTCTACACATCATCTACGTTAACATCACACAAAGGATTTACGAGAAGCTTCGCCACGTCAATCTCACCATCTTTACATGCTAGTTGGTAATGCAGGAGCGCCAATTCCTTATTCCTAATGGCATGTACGTTGGTCACAAACATAAGTATGGATGCGCAGTACTGATCTCTTAAATATAACATTTGGGTCGGAGCATTCTGGTTCCTGCGCACCGTTTGGTGGGTTTGAACAACTAACTTTTTCTGCACATATTCAATAATATCACCAAAAAAATTATATTATTTAATGGCTATACTTAATACCAAAAAAGTTTGCATGAAATGTTATTCTATTTTAGCATATCTATAAAAGAATCACGACAAACTCGACAAAAAATATAAGGATGGATAGTTGTCATAACATACGTCACAATGCTCTGTCACATTCTTACGACGGGCATCGACCAAGACATCCTTCCCTGTCCTAATGACTTGCCATTCACTGCACCAGATGGTTGCTCATTGATGACATCCTAGCGAAGTATTGTTTCCACCCAAAATATGACCAACGTTAATAACAACGCCTGGAATCTTGAACACCCTTCTGATCTGCACACAAAAACACGTTAGAAAGGACCACCAGTGATTTTCCGGTGGAAACCTCTCTGATGCCTAAGTCAGTAAGCGTATGAGGTTTCTCTTAACATGCAAAGAAGGAATGCACAAAGAATGACATACCTCTTTCAGCCTTGGGGCTGAGATATTTATAATTTCTCCTAGTGGGGACCCCAGCCGGGATCTCAGGAGCACGTGCTGCGAATCACGGGCTGTTACGCAACCAATTCTGACAAGTTGTCCCACTTGTCTCTTTATTGGGAATCTGGAAAATAGGTCTTCCCTGCTCCAGGTCTTCCTTGCTTTATCACCTCGGTTCTGTCCGTAAGACGTTTTCCTGTAAAGATCAGATCGGGAGAAATTGCGGGCCATAACCATTCTTCTTTGAAACCAGCTCTTTCTAGAGGCCTAACCAGACCTTCATCCAGACCGAGCTGGTCTTATTGTGTCCTTTTTTATTCCCGTTACTTCAGATCAGGTCTGCCCCAAATCAAGCCTGACTTGGGGTCTTCCCTAGTCCTGGTCTCCTTTCTGCTGGCAAGCCTCCCTTTATATTTTCAGGGTTTTATCTCATGGGAGGTCTTCCATCAGCTCAGGATAACTCCCGGGCTGGAATGACGCTACTCAGTTCTATACAGCCCTTAAGAAAGCCAGGTCAAAGTAGGTACAAGTCATCCTGGGCTTCCCTCTTCGACTATCTAGGCCCAGGTCTACCTCAATCCGGTTCTGACCTATATATGCCTCATCAATTCCTCCCCCCAAAAGAGGTTGTGGAAGAGCTGCGACTTTCCAGGGTCCTCAGAAATAGATATGGGCCCACATATCCATTATTGTTTCTCGTACTGGTATAAATCCCAAAATATTTGCCTGGCAACCAGGCCTAATTATTGACATTAGTGGTGTCGGCCCACATTCCCAAATGGTTACCATACCCACACGTCTTTTCAAGTACTGTACCTGATAAGTCAGCGACGCGTGTCCCACCCTAAAATGGTTGGCGCTCCAGCTCACCACCTAGGATACTGTTCCTCTGTCCACATTAAATGCGAGGATCCCATCAAATCCCGCTTTTTCCTCAATTCTCGTTTTTTGGATATTATTCCCTTTTCTTATATTCTTGTTATCTTCTCTCTTTCCCACTTTTCGTATTTCATTTTCTGCAAAACACTTTTAAGCTCTCGTTTTTCTAAAACTCCGGCATCTCGAATTTCTAGCTTTTTTCGGCTTTCTTTGCGAACCAGGTACCGTCTCAATCCCCCTCTCTTTAAATTTCTGACCATGTCATCATCCTTACCTCCTCCGGCAATCCTCTCGCTCCTTCCTCTTCTCCGACGGATTTTACCTCCTCCTCTTCGCCTTCCACGGCGGCTGTCTCCTCCTCCTGGGGTTTAGAATATCCCCCGGATAATCCTGAACATCCTAAAGTCACTTTTGTCCTTAGTGACAGGAGTGTCGAGGAGATACGTCACAAATACAAATTCCCAGAAAAATACGACCCTTACGCTCCTCCGGCCTGCATTCTAGCCTGTTAGGCACCGGTCGGCAGATTAACCTTCTACGCTGACCAATTTCAGGCGGGTTTGCGCCTTCCAGTAAATCCCCTAATGTTATAAATCGCCAATATGTACAAAATCCCCATCTTTCAACTTACTCCAAATTCTTTTAGGATTATGGTATGCTATAACTTGGCCATGCGTTATGCTGGTTTAGATCCTTCAGCCCATACCTTCTACCAGCTCTACAGAGCAAAGAGCTCCCCCATAGATGTTTTTACCTTACAGCTAGAGCTGGGGTACATTTCTTGCGCGGGCTCCCTTCCTCCAACAAGGCTTGGAGGAAGAAATTCTTCTTCATTTACTGCAACGGAGACTAGGGTTTTGACCCCAAGCCCATTGATGAGCTTCCGCCTTCTCGTCACCTAGCCGCAACTGACAGGTCTCCACGCCTTCAAAAAATCATCTCCACCCTCAATGGAAATCCCATTCATGTGACCGAACTCCTCCTCCCCTTTGTCTTGGACTTCTTTAATGAGTGGGAGGAAAAAGGCCCTTTATCTAAAGAGATCGGTAAAACTCTTTTCATCCTGACCTGACTTGCTGTACTTTATTCGAATTTTAATCTATTTCTTCTCTCTTATCAGAAAGGATGCTGCGTCAAATGATGGAGGCTGCCTCCAAGGGAACCCAGGAAGCTCTAGAAACAGCTTCCCAAGAAGTGGCCCTTGCACCACCTGTCCCCATTCAAAGTTCTGCCCCTGCTCAAGCCCAGGGCCCAAACCCTTCCCAGGCCCGGGGCTCCAGCTCTTCAAAACTACTTCCTCGTGCCTCTGCCTCTAGGAGCCTTTCTTCGGGATCCAAGGAGGATGTTCTTCCTCTGTCCAAGAGGCCACGAACAGCCCAAGGCAGTCGGGCATTAGTAGCCTCCTCTCCCAGTGCTCGTACTGCCCCCATCACTCGCATTGCTCCACTTCCCATCAACTCTGTTCTCAATTGCTCTGGAGAGTTGGCCGACCAATACATGTGTCGGCAGATGTTACCAGCAGACCAGCCTGAGCTGGAAAATATGTCCGATCGCGAGCTTTTGGAGTCTTGGTGCCAAGACGAAGCGCGAGTAAGTCTTATATCCTTTTACCTCCATTATATGTCACTTACCAGGCTTTCATTCAGCTAAGCATCAATTCTTCCCATGATCAGGCTCTCTCTAAGAAGGCCCTTCTGGCCACTCGAGCTACCAGATCCATGGTTCAGTTCGATGTGGTCAAGGAGAATAAAGAGCTGGTTGTGAAGGCAGATCGCTTTAAGGCTCTGGCGAAAGAGCAAGGAGTTGATCTGAAAAGGCAAAGAGAAGAGCTGCAGGGGCTGAAGCATAAGCTCAAGGGGACAAAAGCAGAGCTAGCCGAGGTGAGGAAGGCTCAGGCCAAGATGATTGAAACTGCGCGTTCCGAGGCGAGGGATGAAGCCTTAGCCGAGGCTAGGAGCCTTTCCGACGAGGCTCTAGCAAAATCCAAGGAAGGGTTTAGGACCAAGTACTTAAACTCTGAGGAAGGCTTGAGGTTGTTTCAATCTGCTCGAGAGGAGACCCGAGCAGCCTTTTTAGGATCCAAAGAGCTCTACTCACTACTTATGCCAGAGGCTATGCGTTTCTTCCATTTCGCCTTGGATGAGCAAGAGAAATGGGCTTTAGGCAATCCAAGGGTTCCCCTTAATCGAGCCCTTACTTTGAAGAGCTCTCCCGAACCAATCTCCTTCGCCTATTACCCTATGCTAGATCATCTGCACACCATGTGGTCGTGGGTTCGATTCCCACAGACGGTGCCAATTGTTTCCACCCAAAATATGACCAACGTTAATAACAACGCCTGGAACCTTGAACACCCTTCTGATCTGCACACAGAAACACGTTAGAAAGTACCACCGGTAATTTTCCGGTGGAAACCTCTCTGATGCCTAAGTCAGTAAGCGTATGAGGTTTCTCTTAACAAGCAAAGAAGGAATGCACAAAGAATGACATACCTCTCTCAGCCTTGGGGCTGAGATATTTATAGTTTCTCCTAGTGGGGACCCCAGCCAGGATCAGGAGCATGTGCCGCAAATCACGAGCCGTTACGCAACCAATTCTGGCAAGTGGTCCCACTTGTCTCTTTATTGAGAATCCGGAAAACAGGTCTTCCCTACTCCAGGTCTTCCTTGCTTTATCACCTCAGTTCTATCTGTAAGACTTTTTCCTATAAAGATCAGATCAGGAGAAATCGCGGGCCATAACCATTCTCCTTTGAAACCAGCTCTTTCTAGAGGCCTAACCAAACCTTCATCCAGACCAAGCTGGTCTTATTGTGTCCTTCTTTATTCCCGTTACTTCAGATCAGGTCTACCCCAAATCAAGTCTGACTTGGGGTCTTTTCTAGTTCTGGTCTCCTTTTTGCTGGCAAGCCTCCCTTTATATTTTCAGGGTTTTATCTCACGGGAGGTCTTCCATCAGCTCAGGATAACTCCCGGGCTGGAATGACACTACTCAGTTCTATACAGCCCTGAAGAAAGCCAGGTCAAACCAGGTACAAGTCATCCTGGGCTCCCCTCTTCGACTATCTAGGCCCAGGTCTACCCCAATCCGGGTCTGACCTATTTATGCCTCATCAAGTATAAATATTAGAATATAATTTAACTTATAGCACACTTTGGCACTGTTCTATATTTTCCAATCCAACAGTTATATTCAGCATATGATTAATCATATTGTAGCATGCTCTAAAGCAAACTGCTTAATATGGTTTTTCACATAAATTCCTTCCTTCAATATTTTCACATTAATCATGTATATTTAGCACAAAGCTAAAAATATTCTACCTTTGATTCATATCAAATACAATTCAGCATTTTTATAATTATATCGTTGCATGCTTGAAAGACAATCTAGCATATTGCTTCATATATAAACTCCAGACACATTCTTATTCTAGCAAATTTGAAGTAAGCATAGTATTAATTATATTGTATCATGCTCCAAAGTCAAGTTAGCATACTTCTTAATATATAAACCACAGTCACATTGTTAGCACAATATTAAATATATTCTGGCATATTACAATTAATCATACTATTATTTATGTTGTAGCATGCTTAAAAAAAACAGTTGCCACAGTTAAATATGATTAATCATACTATAATATGATTAATCATATTATTATGTTGTAGCATGCTTTAACCATATATTTTTACCATCACAAAATCTGAAAGAGTTGTGATTTGTTGTATATTTAGCATGCTTCACATATGTTTAAGTAAGCTACTTAACCACCTATAATTTTCACCAGAAAAATTCTTCAAATAAGTTTAAGCATGCTACTAAACCACAAATAATTTGCACCAGAAAAGCATGCTCCAGTTACCAACATGCAATTAATTAATTTTCAGCAGAACAATGCTAAATATATATTTTTTATACTAATTAATTACAACATTCAAGTATTCCAACTATATTTTTAGCATACCTGTACACTAAATATTAAAAATATATTTTTAGCATGATTCACATATCTTGATGATGCTTAACATATATTACAAATAAATTCAGATGCACCACGCACTTTTGCCATTCTCGATCTATAATGAGAAGGTTCATATAAAGAAATTTAAGGAACTCCGATATTTGGTTCCAGAATTGACATATTTTCAGAAACAACAAACCGATAAGTTTTTTGTCAAAAACTTAACACTATTTGTATAACAACCATATCATCGGAAATAAATATATATTTAGCATAAAAAAGGCATTTTCGACTTTCAAAACAATAACATTTCAAAACCCTAATATAAAAAAAAACATAATTCGTTAAAAAAATCCAGATTTACAGTATAATCCATTCAACGGTGAACTTCGAACAAAAATCAAATATTTAAAATAAATAGTAGAAATATTTAACCTCTGGTTTTTAGCTTCCTAGCACGGCTGATAGAATCCCCTCCCATTGTTGCATTCCCCATACTAGATGTAACACACGCCAGATAATAATTCGATTTCGCACTGAAAACCTAACCCTAATGTCAAAAGATTACGGTTTTAAGGACATGCCCCGCTCTACTCTTGTTAGGAAGGTGAGATCTTCGAAATTGTCTTTCTATTTTGCATGGGTGGAGCGGCAAAATTTCTGGGATGCTTTGATTTGCTTTTATTTGGTGAAGAAGCTGAAAGATTTGTGAGAGTTTGTTCCTGTAATTAGAAGACACACTAAAAAACCGCGAATGTTTTTTGGAATTATTTTTCAGTGGGTTTTGGGGAGAAGTTTAAAGGTCGATGATACCCTCTAATACCCCAAAAACAGTCGCGCGTGTTATGTAATTAACATTCCTACCTTAAATACAACAATGAATTAGAGACGTTATTAATAGATTTTAACGACTGATATTGGTTCTCAGTTCCCACACACAGGGCATGGTTTTCACAAGATCCCACCCATATATATATATATATATATATATATATATATATATTATAATATTTATACTATGGTGTGTGTGTATATATATATATATATATATATATATGTATATAGGGTTTAGTTCAAATGGAACCATGTCATTATATGTAAACCTAGGGACTTATCTTGACCATTAGATTGGATAATCTTGATGGTTGAGATCATGACATGTCAGCATGGTAATAATGTAAAAAAATGCATTAATTAATTAAAAAGGGTATTTTAGACATATATCAACGTTTACAAAGAGCACTACATTGTTCTTTAGAAAGCACAAATAGATTAAGAAAAAAAACACTACGATTGTATACAAAAAGCATCGCAAATTTCGTCTATAAACTGCAAATTCAAAATTTTGAAATGAAACTCAAATCTTCAACAAAGCATAACTTTTTTAATTTTTATTCGTTTTGAATGAGATATATATCAAATTAATCACATTCTCAACATCTACAATTTAAGATACATATTGCATATTTAAAAATATAAAAATAAATAAATACAATTAAATTTAAAAATCTGAATATTAAAGCATTGCATATGACTAATTATAGCACTACACAAGTCTTCAGCAATGCTTTTTTTGTATGTTGGCAGTGCTAGTTTTTTGGAGTGCTTTTTTAATATTGTTGCAGCGCTTTTTTTACTACACTACACTGATTTTTATTTTTCAACATCACCGCGGTTCGAAATCCAACCCAAAAAACTCCGGCTAAAGCCGCCGAGTGACAGCCGGCAAACAAAGGATCTAAACCCCAACCACAGCCGTCCAGGCCCAACCACAAACGATTCCACCACCAACCACAACCCCGACAATCCAAATCGTCGTCCAAGCCAAACCACCACCACCGCCGTCCAAATCCAAATCCAAAACGCCGTCCGAGTCCAATTTCAAAACGATTCGAGGCCTTCGTCGCCGATTCGAGGCCTGCAGCCGATTCGGTCACAATCTCCATCATCTCGGCTGCATCACCATCCCCATAAGCTGCCTGAACGAAATCCAGAAACCAGCCGAGCTACCTCGAAATCTCCATGCAGTCGCTGCCACCGTTTCCTTTTGCCGAACCACCACCATGAAGGAATCAAAGGCGGAGGTCGTCGCCGGCGCGGAGTTCTGAAATTGGGAAAAAAATCAGCCACACCTGGCTGCCGCCGTCTGCAGTAGCAAGTAGTCGCTGGAACCGACCTTCGCCGATTCAGCCTATTCAGCTGATTTGAGGCCTTCATCGCCGCCCACATACGATTCAAGGTCGTCGCCTCCCTACATACCTCCGTGGGTTCAAAGTCGCCGCTGGACGGGATTCAAGGTCGCCGCTGGACGATTTTGTGAACGGGATTCAAGGTTGCCATCGCCATGTTCGTCGGTGCTCCGGGTCGCGCTTTCTGAAATTGGTGAAACCTCGTGCAACGCCGCACTTCCAGCAGTCAGGCGCCGAAACCTGGTGCAACGGCAACGGCGGCTGAGCTTGGTGGAGGGGGCTTGGCGGCTGAGATTTGGGGAGGGATAGGGTTTGGGTTTGGGGAAGAGAACGAGAAGAGACGGGTGATTAAATTTGATTCAGGGTGTTTATGTAAAATTACATAAACACCCTTTCTTACCATATAATTAATTTAATGAAATTAAAAAAATAGAAAAAATCTGGTCCCACAACACATTATTAGATCTAAGGCCAGGATTAGTCCCTATATTCGCATATAATGACGGGTATATATATATATTATATATATATATATATATATATATATATATATATATATATATATATATATATGGGTGGGTTCAAATAGAACCATGTCATTATATGCGAACCTGCGAACTAGTGCTTTTATTATATACCAGCAGTGCTTTTGTTATACAATCACAGTACTTTAATAATATTTTCAGTTATATACACAATTATTGCTTTTATTAAACAATCTCATTGCTTTTAATCAAATAAGGAAATACACAAAAAATCTGATCCATCCATTTAATTAGATCTAAGGCCCATAATTGACCCTAGGTTCACATATAATGACATGGTTTTCATTTGAACCTAATCCTATATATATATATATATATATATATATATATATATATATATATATATATATATATATATAGGGTTGGGTTCAAATGAGAACCCGTCATTATATGTGAACCTAGGGACTCATCTTGACCATTAGATTGAATAATCTTGATGGTTGAGATCATGACATGTCAGCATGATAATAATGTAAAAAAATGTATTAATTAATTAAAAATAGGTATTTTGGACATATATCAACGTTTACAAAGAGCACTACATTGTTCTTTAGAAAGCACAATAGATTAAGAAAAAAAAAACACTACAATTGTATACAAAAAGTATCGCAAATTTCGTCTATAAACTGCAAATTCAAAAATTTGAAATGAAACTCAAATCTTCAACAAACCATAACTTTTTCAAATTTTATTCGTTTTGAATGAAATATATATCAAATTAATCACATTCTCAAGATCTACAATTTAAGATACATATTGCATGTTTTAAAACCTAATATATATATATATATATATATATATATATATATATATATATATATATATATATATATATATATATATAAAATTAAATTAAAAAAATTGGACTGATTTTAGCACTACAGTACTATGTAAAAAGCACAATGAACCTGGACATATAATTGCACTGTACAATATTAGATCTAAGGCCAGGATTAGTCCATAGGTTCACATATAATGACGAGGGTCTCATTTGAACCCAATCCTATATATATATATATAAATAATGCCAAATACTTACCAAGAATCAAGTTAGCCCATCCGATCATGGATAGGCTTGAAGCGCAAGAAGTCGCGTGTTCAAATTCCCTCGCTAACATATGAGAGGATTTATTTGTGATTAATGGGTGGTGGGCTTGGGGGTGACATGAGCTTGTGAGTGTGGGTTGGGCCGCAGCCACACCCATTCTAAACACTAAAACGACATATAAATCGAACCAGAGGGAGTATGGTTTTTCACATAAATTCCTTCCTTCAATATTTTCACATCAATCATGTATATTTAGCACAAAGCTAAAAATATTCTACATTCATATCAAATACAATTCAGCATTTTTATAATTATAGCGTTGCATGCTTGAAAGACAAGCTAGCATATTGCTTCATATATAAACTCCAGACACATTCTTATTCTAGCAAATTTGAAGTAAGCATAGTATTAATTATATTGTATCATGCTCCAAAGTCAAGTTAGCATACTTCTTAATATATAAACCACAGTCACATTGTTAGCACAATATTAAATATATTCTAGCATATTACAATTAAGCCTACTATTATTTATGTTGTAGCATGCTTTAAAAAAAATAGTTGCCACAGTTAAATATGATTAATCATACTATAATATGACTAATCGTATTATTATGGTGTAGCATGCTTTAACCATATATTTTTACCAGCACAAATCTGAAAGAGTTATGATTTGTTGTATATTTTTAGCATGCTTCACATATGTTTAAGCAAGCTACTTAACCACCTATAATTTTCACCAGAAAAATGCTTCAAATAAGTTTAAGCATGCTACTAAACCACATATAATTTGCACCAGAAAAGCATGCTCGAGTTACCAACATGCAATTAATTAATTTTCACCAGAAAAATGCTAAATATATATTTTTTATACTAATTAATTACAACATTCAAGTATTCCAACTATATTTTTAGCATACCTGTACACTAAATATTACAAACATATTTTTAGCCTGCTTCACATATTTTGATGATGCTTCACATATATTACAAATAAATTCGGATGCACCACGCACTTTTGCCATTCTCGATCTATAATGAGAAGGTTCATATAAAAATTCTTAAGAAACTCCGATATTTGGTTCCAAAATTGACATATTTACATAAACAACAAACAGATAATTTTTTTTGTCAAAAACTTAACACTATTTGTATAACAACCATATCATCGGAAATAAATTTTTTTTTTTTTAGCATAAAAAAGGCATTTTCGACTTTCAAAACAATAACATTTCAAAACCCTAATAAAAAAAACATAATTCGTTAAATATTCCAAATTTACAGTCTAATCCATTCAACGGTGAACTTCGAACAAAAATCAAATATATAAAATAAATAGTAGAAATATTTAACCTCTGGTTTTTAGCTTCCTAGCACGGCTGATAAAATCCCCTCCCATTGCTGCATCCCCATACTTGCTGTGACACACGCCAAATAATGATTTGATTTCTCACTGAAAACCTAACCCTAATGTCAAAAGATTATGGTTTTAAGGACATGCCCCGCTCTACTCTTGTTAGGAAGGTGAGATTTTTGAAATTGTCTTGCTATTTCGCATGGGTGGAGCGGCGAAATTTCTGGGATGCTTTGATTTGCTTTTATTTGGTGAAGAAGCTGAAAGACTTGTGAGATTTTGTTCCTGTAATTAGAAGACACACTGAAAAACCGCGAATATTTTTTGAAAATGTTTTTCAGCGGGTTTTGGGGAGAAGTTTAAAGGTCAAAGATACCCTCTAATACCGCAAAAACAGCCGCGCGTGTTATGTAATTAACATTCCTACCTTAAATACAACAATGAATTAGAGATGTTAGATTAATAGATTTTAACGACTGATATTGGTTCTCGGTTCCCACACAGGGCATGGTTTGCACAAGATCCCACCCCTATATATATATGTATATATAATGTCAAATACTTAACAGGAATCAAGTTAGCCCATCCGATCATGGATAGGCTTGGAGCGCAAGAAGTCGCGTATTTGAATCCTCTCAGTAACATATGAGAGGATTTATTTGTGATTAATGGGTGGTGGGCTTGGGGGGTGACATGGGCTTGTGAGTATGGGTTGGGCCGCCGCCGCACCCATTCTAGATTATTTATTTATTTATTTTATTTTACGACGGAGTACAATCCATCAGTAATTTTAATTTTAATTTATTTTAATAAAATTAAGATTCGTCGGTAAAAACCGATGAAAAGCGTCTGTTGGTATTTTACCGACGAGGGTTTCACCGACGGACGATTTTCATCGGTACTTCCGTCAGTAACGACGTTACCGACAGAAATTGTCGTCGGTATCTGCGAGTTTTTTTATAGTGAAATGTTCATTACTGTGTATATATTGGTTAGTATTCCTTAATCAACGAGTATGACACTTTCATACATCTTTTTTATATTAATAATATTGCCACTTTTCATATGTGCAGAGAACATTATAATTTAGTTACATTATTTTAAATATCATCACTAAATTACCGTTATATATTAAGATTTTGTACACAATAAATAATTTCAAAAAATATTATTTATTAGATTTGCAACACTTATATGAAAATATCACAAGTTTTATTACTCTTTTAGTAAGCGTCGTATACATTGGTCAAAAAGTAACACTTTTATAAAAATATCACTATTTAAACGCTTTTCAAATTGCGTAGTTGTATTGAGTAAAAATACTGAAACTAATGTAAGTGTCATTAATTAATTATATTTATTTTGAAAAGCGTTGTTGTATGGGTAAAAAGTCTGACACTTTTATAAAATTGTCATATTTTAATACAACTTTTTAAAAAGAATCGTCATGATTATTGATAAACTGACACTTTTTTAAAAATATCATTATTTAAATATATTTTAAAAATGTTATTACAATTTTAGTTTAACTACATATTTTAAAAAGTGTCATGACATTACAACAATTAAAAAAATATATTAATAAATTATGTTGTTAGAAATATGTTTTGTTGTAGTTACAATTTGACAGTAAGTACACATAAAATCTTGAAATAAAAACATTAACTTGATCTAGAACACACTTTCCAACTAATAAAATGTCAACGTATCAATTTTCTTAATGATAACCAAATAATATGAGAATAAATGTTGATTAATATTTGATGATATTCACATGTCCTCAATCCAAAATATTAATTTTGTTATACTCAAAAAGATTGCTTAGACAAAAAGCACTTTGTCTAACAAACGAATGTTAATTTTATATTTATGTTTTTTTATCAAACCAATTGTTGAACTTAAGATAACTAGTTGGTGCGAAGTAAATGGGTTCTTTAACATATTCATCGATACCATATTAGAAAACTTCCTACCCAAATAACCAAAGCTTTAAAGAAAAGATTGCATGATATCCCCAATTAACGATAGATAAAAAGTCATTATTATATCGGCCATTTCAAACAAAAAGAGCCATTTTAGTGGAGGTAGATCCATGAACTTGTATGATCTTCATATTGACATGTAAGTTTTTGTATTTCAGATTATCTTATTATTTATTTCTTGGTCACTACATTTGTCCATTTGCAAACCATCTATAACCTAACTGTCATTAACCTTAAAATCTATATGAACAAACAATGAGTAAATAAAATAAATAATAAAACAATAACTAACATGCGTCCCAAGTAATTAACTTGTAAGATGTGGGTGAGCATGACTCCCCATAAGGCATAAACTTTGAAAAATAAAAAAGAACTTAGTGGCCCACACAAAGAAGAGGATTTAGATTAGTAACGTACACAATCATTTACGTAGATTATAGGCTTTTAATGGAAGCCATGATCCATGTAGCCTGATTTTGAGGCATAGCCCGAAATTAGGTTGGGCCGAATTATTTATATAATTAACCGAAAATGAAAAGCGATGTTTATTATCGTACTTTTGAACAGATAATCTACACTCTATAGTGGTAGATGAAGATCTAACCAATAAATAACACATAGGCGTTATATTTGGATTTAAATTCAATTCCTAACATCTAATAATTGTCGAGATTGTTTATATATTAATTATATTTCTTCCTCCGTCACATAAATATAGATAACTTTTATTTTTCACAAATATTAGAAAAAATAGTTAGTATAATTAAAATGTTAAATTTACACCCTCTTTCAATTACACACTTATTTTAAACACCTACAATCCATTAATTATTGATATTATTGTGCATTAAATTAAAATATATAAATAAATGTATAAAATAAATATGAAAATTTTGATATAATTTAGAGGAACAAAATAGGAAGAAAGTGTTATATAATTATGAGACCGGGGGTGGGGGGTGGGGGTGGGGTTGGGAGTAATAATATTATACTCTCTGTCCCACATATTTACTTTAACAAAGATTAAGAAAAAATAGTTAGTATCAATAATTTATTAATTATTTATATTAAGTTGCATTAAATAGGAATTAGATAAGTAAATAAATATATAAAATATGTATGGAAGTATATATTTTGGGGAAAAAAATAGTATGATAACAATTGCAGGCCTTGAGCATAAGAAATTATAAGGATTACAAAGATATTGTTGGGATTCACGTATAATTGCCATATTAAATTCAACCAAGTATTACGTTCTCCAAGTGTTTTTTTAGTAGTTTATACACATTTGTAATTTTTTTTATCAAACCTTATTTTCGGAGAACAAATATTCGATTAAGAATTTAAGACAATACATACAGGATCCGATTCAGTACAGGCCACCACAACCGGCATGAGACGCGGCTTCGTAATCTGCGCTCGTAGGCGCATTTTAATTCCCATTGCCCAGCGTTAAAAGAGAATTATTATTATATATATATATATCATTGCGCTCATTCCCAAAAATCAAAATATCATCCGCAGAAAAAACACAAAAATAGAAAAATAAAAAACTTCACATTGAGCCAGGAAAAAAAAAAGAAAAAATAAATTTGTTGTTAGCTATTTAAAACAGTCAACAGCATTCCGCCTGAGTCCTCAACTCCACCTCTGCTCGTCACAGTAATTTCACCAAAATAATAAACAGAAAACCGCTGTCTCCATCTATCGCTAATTATATATTCAGCATTTATATGTATCGGTGGTTGGAGGTGGTGCAGCTGATACTTGAGAAATTCATCAAATTCGGTTGGGGCTTGAATCGGGGAAACTCAGAAAAATGCCGATTAGTAGATACGAGATAAGGAATGAGTATAGTTTGGCCGATCCAGAGCTGTACCGAGCCGCCGATAAGGATGATCCGGAGGCTTTGCTTGAAGGCGTCGCCATGGCTGGCTTAGTCGGAGTTCTCCGCCAGCTCGGCGACCTAGCCGAGTGAGCCAATTTGTTTAATTACTTTTATTATTATTTATTAAAGTGGGGGATTTGATTGAATTTTGGGGTTAGGCAATTAGGGGCTGTGTAGTGTAATCTGATCTTCACTGTTTCGTTTTAATTTTTTGATATTTATAACAAATGTATGTTGTTCTATATTTTTCTGTCTTTTTTCTTGCGTAGTGAGTTGTTAGAAAGAGTTTTAATCTAAATTCATATTTTTATGGCATTTAATTGTGTTTTTTGCATTGATGCGAGGAAATATTGGGGTAATAGTGGTTATTCTATTGTTAGTATTTCTGCAACTTTTACGAGTTAGAATTTAGGTTTTCATTAATTTGTTAGACTTTGTTGTGTTTATTGATGTGATTAGGCATTTTGGTTTAAAAGCGAGGCATTGTTTATGAAGGCCAGATTGATAATGAGATTGTTGTGAATTTTTCCCTTTGCATGTTTTAGGGAGCTTACAACTCAATTATAGGGCTTGGTAGATTCAAATCAGAGATTCTCACAGTGGACTTCTTTGCTTATAATTTTTATTTTTATTTTTATTTTTTTGGGAAAAAAATCTTTCTTTACAAACAATTTGACACTTCATTGGAAGAACTACTAATTTCTTGTTTCTTGTAATTACTGAAGATTTGCTGCGGATATTTTTCATAATCTTCACGAAGAGGTTATGGCAACTGCGGCAAGAGGCCATGGATTAATGTCTCGAGTTCAACAGCTTGAGACTGAAATTCCTTCCATTGAAAGAGCATTTCTCGCCCAGACAGATCATTCCTCATTCTTTACTAATCCTGGTTAGAGACCTTTCTGTTTTTCTTTCAATTGTATCCCTCTATCAACCACTCTTTTATTGTTTTTTCAAAACAATTATTTGCATTGTATCCTTCATTTGGCTCTTGTTACTGAACCTGGTTCCCGGTGCTTATTACATAGTTTTAAGGGTTGATTACCCCCCAAAAAATCAAAATTACAAAAATTACTCCTAAGGTTTTATTTTGTCTTACATTTACACATTCATAAGCAAAAGTCATTTCAAAACCGCCAACACATTTATAAAAATATTACATTTAGCCCCTAAAGTTTAAAAGACTGAATCAAACCTCAGTGATATTTTTGTAATTTCAAAAAAGTTAGCTGTTTTTTCTTGTAATTAAGTCAATCCTCAAGGATACTTCTTGTAATTATCTCTAATTTTAATCTATCAAGATCCACTGCCAATAGTATGAATGTACTAATATTTTCTTGCTGTATACACCTGATGTGTGGTTCATCAATAAATGTTGGGGGCTTTCAAATATGCGCAAAGCTGCTTGCTAGTTAGATAATGTGGTTTAAGTATCATGCCGCAGGTGTTGATTGGCATCCCAATATACGAATAGACCAGAATCTAGTTACACAGGGAGATTTACCTCGATTGGTAATGGATTCCTACGAAGAATGCAGGCCCCCTCCTCGCCTATTTATTTTAGACAAGTATGATTTGTTGTTCACTTTCAAGTCAACTAATCTGCCTTGATCCATAAATATTTATCTCGAAAATAACATCGTCAATACAGGTTCGACGTGGCGGGTGCTGGTGCATGTCTGAAACGTTACACTGATCCTTCATTCTTTAAAGTAGAAAACTCTGAAATAAATAAGGCAGATGTCCCAAGGGAAAAGAAGATCCGCAAAGCGAAGGTAATTCCCCGAAAAATATACGATATCAAGTGATCTTTACAAAAAGTACCATTGAGTTTGACCTAATCATAAATAAACCCAGCTAACTTTCAAAATTACAAAAAATACCCCTGAGATTCAGTGTTAAAATTAAGGGGCTCACTGTAATATTTCTATGTATGTGAAGGGGATTTTTGAAATGTTTTTTATTTGTGAAGGGGTAAATAAAAGACAAAATAAAATCTCAAGGTTTTTTTTAAGTAATTTTGGAAGATAGCTAGGTTTGTTTGTAATTAGGTCGAACCTCAAGAGTACTCTTTGTACTTAACCCTATTTATTATTATCAAGTCTACACGGCATTTGCAAACTTATCTACAACTAAAACTGCCTATGCTGCTAGTGACTCATGCATAGCTTTGGCAATTATTGTTTGCATGTTTAACAGAAGAAAGGGCCACGCTGGAAAAACAGAGAAACCCCTGCAACTTTACCAACATCGCATACCAAGTGAGACATCTATAATAGTTCTTTTCCTATAATACTCTATTTTAATTTGATAATGAAGAATGACACGTGTCTCGTTTTCATTATTTAAACTCTTGCAGACTCCATCAGCTTTTTCTGGAGGAGGCGCGTATTGAAAATAACGTTAGCAACCCGACCCGCCGTGCAAAATTAAAAAGGAAGCTGAATGGATTTCCGTTTAACTCAAAAACTGGAAAGAGTTACATGGAGAAATTACTGCAGCACCCTTCCCCAGATAATAAAGAGGTTACATTTGATCATAACGAATCCGGTCTCGAAGTAGTTGAAATCAGACCAGTCAGTCGTGACAGAGAGAACGTGGGGAGAAAAAGAAGTCCTCCTTCGTCTCCAGATAGAGAGTCGAACGAGGTACCCAATTTGTATTCTAGAATTTCAACAGATGGTGGCATCTCATCTATTTCTGATGAAAAGGTTATAGCAGTGGATGATGAAAGCAATCGAGAAAGTTATCAGTCCGATGATATTGTCAGTGAGGTAGACAATTACGTGGATGCAACCTCGAACGCGGAGTCAGATACAGATGCAGACTCCAGAGCAAAGAGTGATTTCGCCGCCTCACATATAAAAAATGAGTCGTTGATTTCGGATGTAATTGACGAAAATCTTCAGACCGGGTTGTTTGATTCTCAATCTACTGGGGACTCGACAATATCTGACGACGGCAACAACTCATCCAGAAAAGGAATGTTGACTAGTTTCACTTCTGATTCTCCAAGCACTTCAGCTGAAAACCCACGATCAGAAAGAATTTCTTATAGAGGATTTTCATCTGATCATGTCCCTGAAGTTGATGCATCATCTTACCATAAAACTGCCGATGATAAGGATTTTCCTCTGGATCAACATTCAAAACCTGTCGTTACTGATAAAACAGACTTTACTTTGGATGATGAAAAAAAGAAATCAAACCTGGTCATGGAGCCACCATGTTCTCCCAGTGTCTCTGATTCTGATTTGCAGTCAGGAGATGAGTCTCGAAGATCCTCAGCTGGAGAACATATGGTGGATGAGCCGAATGGTGAAAGCATACCCTATGTATCTACTGTTCCTTATAGTCACTATCATACAACAGATAGTTCGGATAAAGTGACTTCAGATCTACTACATGGGGATGAATCTGAGCAGGAGGACCGAAATTCTGTAGAGAATATAGCTTTCGAAATTAATAATGTTAATTCTCAGAACGCAAATGGTACTCCAAGTGAGCCGTCTTCGTCCGAAAACCTAATTCCTGGTAAATTAGACGATGATTTTCAAAAGCTGCCTAAGGACATTCCATCTGATTATCCTGATATAGTACATAATAGAGACAACATCAAGTCTACGGGTTCGAGAGAAGAAAATCTGATTAATGGGTTGGATAATGAGGATCCAGGTGTTTCGACTGATTCTCCAAATCAATTTCCAAGTTTCATGGATTCTTTTCTTAAGAAAAAACTTGGGGAAACATCATCAGCCGATGCTCAAACTATCGATTCTGAAGACGATCAGAATTGCTCCACCGACAATCAGATTTGCTCCGAAAATTTTGTATTCTCGCACCAAGCAAACTCCTTTGATTGGCCACAGGCAGGTCTCGATGCTCATGAGGGAGATGTTCCTGACGAAGAAACGACAGTTAGTGGAACATTTGTACGTGAAACTCACAATGATTTAGAAGTTCAGGAAAGTCCATTTTCTACTCCAGGAGAACTTAAAGAGCCTGCAGGAACATCGGAGTTTGTAGAAATGGATAGGACAAAATCCAATGATCTAGAAGTTACTGAAATTTCAGACTCTGCCGACCAGAAATCGCCAGATGAGGTTGATATATTGTTAGGCGAGCCTGATTCAGGGGAAGAGAATTCAAATACTGCAGATATAGCTTCTGCCGTGCCTGCACTTTCTGATAATTTGATAATAGATGATGTCCCTTCACCGGTTGGTCTCAATAATCTGGAAGGAGAGGATTCAGGTATAATAGGTGAACTCAAGAATGATGAAAATTCTCTCTCTGAAAGACATGAGGAATCAGGCCTAGTGGAGAAAGTGGACCAAACAGTTTTATGCAACACTATCCATAATGATAATCCCAATTGCGAAGTATTGTCAGGTACCGTTCCTAATGCACATCTTTATTTAGAAGTTGACCAAGACTTGAAATTGGTCCTTCCTGAGATAATTCAGCCACCTGTGGAACAAAACCTCTCAGATAGAGAACATGAATCTGAAGAATCGATCGTACAGGAAGGAATTGGGTCGCTACCCACCCAACTCGATCAAGAGTTAGTTCATTCTAGTGAAATAAATTCAGAGGTTTCACCTGTGTTGCCTATAATCCACCAGCAAACGCCAGATCACGATGATCTCAAAGGAGACAAAAATTCAGAGCTTGATGTCCCCGAGGATTCATTAGATTCCGTTCCCCCACCGAGTAACCCTTTCTCGGAAACAAATCAGATAAATCTGGGTGACTTAGCCCCATTGCCACCTCTCCCTCCAGCTCAATGGATGACGGGTAAGCTTCAGCTTGGCTCATCATCTACAGAAGGAGAGACAATGAAGCATGACGAATTATTATTCCCACAATTTATCACCCGGCCGATCGTGCCCACCGAAGAGACAAAAAACCTTCCGATTCAAATTGCCGCCGAGCCCGCATCAGAAGAAGAGAAGGTTGTCGAAAGTCCTTGTGTGGAAGTCAACTCTGAGCCTGGGACAGTTGACCTTCCACCGAAGAGTGAAAACAAGCAACAGCTGATTGTCGTGCCGACTATTCCAGAGAGTGAAGTTACGTCACCAACTGAGGTAGATGGAGTTGGAAACGGGAGCCGGACGGTGAAACTGCCACGGCCTCGGCATCCTCTTATCGATGAATTTACCGCCCTCGATAAGAGCAAAGTAAGTTTCATCTTATGGTTAATTAATTGCCTATTCATTTTCTGCTTGATTTCCGTAAAACTTTAGTCTAGGTAAACGGAGTAGTATGATTTTGAAATAATTATTAAGTAGGGCTATACATGGAAATGAAAAGTTAACTGCATACTAAATGTAGTTACAAGAATATGTTCGTGGGACAACTGTAATAGTTACGGAGAGAGTATTATTTATGTTTAAAATCTATATCAATTAGGTTAAAAGGATAAACCGTGCCCCCATTAATTGTTTTTGTTATAGTTTAATCACTGAAGTGCTGTAATTTCACAATTTCAAATAATTCAACAGCTAAGGAAAGTTACGGAACGAGTTTTGCCTCAAGTACAGAAGGTTGATGAAAGAGATTCGTTGTTGGAGCAAATAAGGACTAAGGTAAGAGTGATTAGATATGGAATTTGTTATGCATACATTATTGTAATTATAATTTCAGAAGATAATATCATATCTTCATTTTGGTTAGTCCTTCAACCTGAGACCTGCATTGGCATCACGACCTAGCGTTCGAGGTCCTAGCACAAATCTTAAAGTCGCTGCAATTGTGGAAAAAGCAAATGCGATTCGCCAGGTCACTTATCTCTTCCTTTTTTGCTCTGCTTTAATTTTTCTAGTTTCTTGTCAATGAGTTCAAATTTATTAATGGTAGCGGCAAATGTTTACAGGCCTTGGCTGATAGCGATGAAGATGATGATAGTTGGAGTGATTCATAAGAAACTATATACGAGGGGGTGGATTAGGTGATTGTTTTATTTTTCTTTACAATCCTAGATTCATGTCTTTGGCCTTTTGGTTTGCTCTCAAGCGGCTAATTGTAGTGTTTTTTCGAGGCTGAGGAAACATGGGTTTCTATATGTTTGATGTGAGATGACTGAAGAAAAGGTTGTATATGTTTTTTTATTTCTGTGTAAATGTTAAAGGTTTATTATATGTATTGCAGCTGCCTGTAACAAATTTCAAGTGTAAAACCATACCTTGTTCAGTTTTGTTCTCGAGTGTATACTTGCAAATTTTTTTTCCCACTTATTTTCAGATTATGTATTCTTAAACAGTATACGTGAAATAAAAAATTCTATTGAACTGGTTTACATGCACAATATACTTGAACACGGAAGCAGATACTTGGGCAAGCAATTCGTTTACATGAATGTGCCTTTTGAAGATTACATTTGCAGGACAGGCATTAATAATCAAATAAAATAATAACTTAAAAAGGCAAATACTTTGATGAAATCATATTTTATCATTTTTGCATATTTTATCATTTTTGCATTCGGACGCAAACCTCCGCCCACCCAGATCCAATTGACCTGTGTCCACCTAGTTTTACTAAAAACCCGTGTCCTAATCCTACAAAATCGAGAGTCCAAATTCGAGAGCAATACCTGCAAAACTAAGAGCAAACCCCGTGTCCAATTTCGAAGCAAAACCTGCAAAACCGATAAACCTGGACGATTTCGAGAGCAAAACCTGCAAAAATATATTTCGCCTTGAACTCGATCTAAGCCTTTGATGATGACGGCGATTTCGGCCTAGGGCTTTGATGACGACGCCGGCTTCGACCCGTTATTAAGTTTTTTTCCATTGAATTGATTGAATATTGAATGTAATTTTCTAGAGTTTTTTCATTTTTTAAATTAGGTTTTCGTGTTTCAATCCTTGAATACATACATACACAATTTCTGTATTTTGTATATATGATTTAGGTTTTTTTTCCTTATTTCTCTTCGATGTATAGTGTTCTACTGTGTTATTTTGATTTATTTTTATTGTGTTTCTATTTATTCAGCTATTATGTGTGTTTTATGAGTTTTGATTTTTTGATATAATAATTTATATGCAGCAAATAATCTTATCATTTCAGTCATTTTAAAACTAGGTTTAGTTTGTTTGTTTTTCAAAGTATCACAAAACATGTAAAAAGTATCACAAAACATATTAAAAGTATCACAAAACACATCTAAAGTATCAGATAATAGGCTTAAAGTATTATATTTGTTTGGTATTTTTAAAATTTTCCTGTTTCACATTATGTATTAGAAGATACATTTAAAGTATTAGAAAACAAATCTAAAGTATTACATTATAAAGTATTACATGTGATCTGATACTTTTATGTGTTATGGTTTGACAAATTTTTATTTGATTTTTTTTTTTTTTGTGTGTGTTTATAGGGTAATGAAAAAACAGAGAGCGAGGAGATTATCATATCCACCCAAACAGAAGAAAATATCTGTTGATGGCCATAAGATAACCTCACTTTCATCAGTTCACGATGACCTTTTAAGGTTAAATGTGAATCGATTGAAAGTAGAAATACCTGCTGCTGGTGAAGCAATAAGAAAGACAATGACTACGGGAGTAGATGTCGCAATTGCAGACAATGATTTTGTTGAAAATATTTTGGAGAAGGTGAAGAAGTTGTCGGGCGCGAAGAAGGTTGCAAAAAAGGTTGTTGAGTCAAGCAACGAGGTGCTGGTAGAAGCACCTAAGAACGATGATTCTGTTGTAGAGAAGCTAAAGGGAAGGTGAAAGAGATGCCGGGGGCAAATAAGGTTATGGGGTCAGGCGACAAGGTGCTAGTAGAAGCACCTAAAGACAATGATGTTGCTGTAGAGAAAGCTAAAGGGAATGTGAAGAAGATCCTGGTTGTGAAGAGTGTTTTGGAAAAGGCTGTGGAGATGGGTCGGGGGTCAGGCGACGAGGTACTGGTAGAAGCACCTAAGAACGATGATTCTTGTGTAGAGAAAGCTAAAGGGACGGTGGAGAAGATTCTGGTTGTGAAGAACATTTTGTAAAAGGCCGTGGAGATGGGTCGGGGGTCAGGCGACAAGGTGCTGGTAGCAGCACCTAAGAGCGGTGATTCTTGTGCAGAGAAAGTTAAAGGGAAGGTGAAGAAGATTCTGGTTGTGAAGAATGTTTTGAAAAATGATGTGGAGATGGGTCTGGGATCAGGCAACGAGGTGCTGGTAGAAGTACCTAAAAATAATGATTCTGTTGTAGAGAAAGTTAAAGGAAAGGTGAAGGAGATGCCGGGGGCAAAGAAGGTTGCAGAAAAATCTGTGGAGAAGGTTGTGGGGGCAGGTGACGAGATGCTGGTAGAATCATGTAACAATGATTTTAATCTGCCTATGAAGCGCACAAAGAAGTCAAATGAGTGTAATGACGAAGGAAATGTGAAGAAGAAGAAGGCTAAAGAGTGTTACTTTGTCAAATGTTAAAGGAAAGGCACAACCGGTGAAGGATCCTGTGAAGGAGAATAGGTATTATTTGAAATATATACTTATCATACAATAGCTTAAAAAGTATAGGACATTGTGTATATGAAAATATAATTAAGGTATTACAAAACACATATAAAGTACCACACAATAGGTTTAAAGTATTCTTTTTCTTGCTAGAATAATAATTTATATGCAGCAAATAATCTCATCATTTCAGCCATTTTAAAACTAGGTTTAGTTTTTTTTTTCTCTAAGTATAACAAAACGTGTTAAAAGCATCATGGAATATGTTAAAAGTATCACAAAACACATATAAAGAATTAGATAATAGGCTTAAAGTATTATATTTGGTTGACATTTTTAAAATTTTCCTATTTTACATTATGTATTAGAATATACATTTAAAGTATTACAAAACAAATCTACAGTATTACATGTGGTCTGATACTTTTATGTGTTATGTTTTTATTTTCCAGTGAAGGTACCTCATTGATGTGTACAAAAAGGGCTAGGGACTCTTTAACGAAGCCCTATATAAAGTTAAGGTAATACACTTATGTTATATATCATATCTTATTTGTTTAAATTCGAAATCATGTGCTTTAAGCATTAGTATAAATAGTTAAGATATCACATAGTCTGATGTGTAAACTTTATATTTTCTTATATTAGGTTTGATCGGGATTTTTCAGCCCAATCAAGACCTTTGTCTTTGTCTGATCTTGTTCAAAAATCCAATCTTGTACAGATTGCTGATATTGAGAGGATAGGTTTTGGGGGTTTGACAAAGTTAAATTTTGTGAAAAATGTTTCACATTCGTTGGTCAGGTGACTAGTGGAGAATTTTAATGGGTCAAGAATGATGTTAAGTATTAGTTCTTCTATTAGGTTTGTTATCATAAATATTGATATCTGTGATATTTTTTTTATTGCCGACAGACACGGGTAATAGTGTCATTGAGTTGCGGGGGGAGAAGTCTGAGTTGAAGAGAGACTTTTTAGCTAGATATGGTATAGAAACTGGGGCGCCCATTGGCAATTTGAAAGATCTTCTACATAATACTTTCCTAAAGGAGGTGATGATTTTAAGAGATTATTTGTTCTGTACGCTCTATCCTCTTTATTAGCCCCATCTACTAATAGAACCATGAATCTCAGTTTTGCATAGTCTATATATGATGTTAATAATATAATTACTTTTGACTGGTGATCATATGTGTTAAAAACATTGTGTGAGGTTGTGAGCAAATACAACAGCATGAAGGCTGAAAATGTCAGTTGTTGTGTGTTGGCTCTTGCATTCATTTATTTTCATCATCTTAAGTGGAAAGGGTGCGCCGAGCCTACAACGCTGTCATTAATCCAACAGTGGACTTCTAAAAGTTTCAGCAAAAGGATGTCTGAAGAGATTTTGGGAGGGGGGTTTGGGGATGGTGAGGTTTTTCATGATTTATACCCGATAAGCCAAAAAAAAAAACCATACGAGTTGTGTGGATCAGAGGGCAGGAAGAGAAAGAGTGATGGAGAGGGTCGACCCTACAAGAGTGATGAAAAAATCACAAGCACGAGGTGTATAAGATTTGATCTATCGGATGATGATCCCGATGATTTAGCTCTTTGCAGTGAATCTAACAATGTAAGTTCTTTTTTTATGTAGTTTTCTTGAATTATTGTACATATTTAAGTATGTCTTATATAAAAAGTCAAAGTATTACAAAAGGAATGAATAGTATTAGAAAATATAGTTAAAGTATCACAGCTCAGTGTTAAAGTATTTTATAATTTCTAATTCATGTTATATACTTTTTCATTATTAATAATATGTGTTATTTATATTTTTGTGTATATAGGAAATTCATGAGATATTTTTGTTCTTGAAAAGAGACATTGATGTTGTTACGAAACATCATATGAAGCGGCTAGTGGCAATGAAGGATAAACTAAGAAGTAGTCATGTGTCTACTTCAGATGATGTGACTCACGTTAGCAAGTCTCCAACTGCTAGTCAGGCGTTCTTTTTTGACCCATCGTTCCTCAAATGCGTTGATGATATTGTGGCTCAGTTCTATATAATGAAGAAAATGCTTGAAGATATGCCAAATTTCGAGCTGTGACTCCTGAGCGAGATGATGAGGATGATTTCTTTGTGACTCGTGTTGAGATTACGGACGTAATAAAGTCGGTTACTCAAATGGTCCTAGAGGAACTGTTCAGCCACTTGACTTCATGAATGGTTGGGCTATTGATGAGAATGTTGGTTATGTCATTTTATGTTGACGAACAAGAACATCCTTTCAAGCATAGATACTCAGCATAGTGAAATTGTTGACTACTACCTCTATGATTTTGGTACCGTACCAAAGAAATTGTAAGTTATTTTATCAAATCACACATTTTAATTTTTGTATTGATTTATTATTGTTGTTTTTAATAATATTTGTTCCTTTTTTAATTGGACATATTAAAAGTATCACAAATTTATTATTTTTGAATTTTTTTTCCAACTGTTTTGGCTTTGTTCCAACATATTTATCTTCAATATAGGCTCAAGAAATGACAGTATTTATGGAATCAAACAACCATTCATGTGCTGCTGATATTAAGAATTACAGCTTTGAGAATGTCCATTTTCTATGGCAAACTAGGAAGCAAGATCAGGATTATGGTGTTTATCTAATGCACCATATGAAACATTTCAATGGCGTCCCATACACATCTCCGAGTTTGTTAAAGATAATTTCTTTTTTTTATTTTTTTTATTTTGTTAGTTTTTGACAATAAAGATTGTATTGCAGTTATTTTACTTTTCAAGGCTTCGATTCGGCATGCTATTAGGGCTGGGGTGTGTGCAACCTTAATTTCAAGTCCTTTCAACTCTGTTCGTGCAAGTGTGCTGAAGGAAGTGAAAAAGTTTTATGAAGAGAAATTAGAGTTGAAACAACAAACTGCTGAAAAAAGAAAAGCTGATGCTGCAATTTACAAGTATAGGAAGTAAGTGGGTTAAGCACATTTTGTGTTCCAGAAATAATTTAGTTTTCCAGATGGATGTGTATGTGTTTGGAACTTTTTTGGATATCTTTGTCTATATTTTTGCTAGGACCGAGGGGGTTTAGATTGATGCCTGTTGGGGAGTTTTTAGATGGATATGTGTGTTTGTGAGAATTTTTCAGATATTGACTATATTTTCGTTTGGAAACAGGGATTTTTAGATGGATGAATATGTTGGTTGGGGAATTTCTTAGATATCGTCTATGTTTTTTTTAGATAAATTTTAAACGAATATGTGTGTGGTAGTTTTTGAATGTGTTTTTTTGTCTGTTTTGCAATGTTTTTATTGTTCATATTTTTATACTATCACAACAGGATGATTTTTAGAAGTATAAAAAGTGCTATTTATGTAACGTTATAATATTTACTATACTCATCAAACTAAAGTATGAGATATGTAATAAATGTACTTAGATAGTATTGAAAGTATCACATAAAAATATATGTAATTGTACTAAAGTGTAAAAATATCTCAATATGTATGAAATGTATTGCAAATATATCTGAAAGTATTAAAAGTATTTTTGATAATATCTATTCGGTGTCTTTTGGGAAATAGTTTTACAAGCAAAAAATGACAATTTTTTACTGACACATTGAGAATAATACTAATGTATTACATACACAAATATATGTATAAAGATACTAATAAACATCTATCTATCTATCTATCTATCTATCTATCTATCTATCTATCTATCTATCTAATCTATCTATCTATCTATAATAGTAGTAAGTGTAAAGTATCATAAAACCTATGGAATGTATCACATATGCATGTAAAAGTATCACAACGTACACTAAATACATCACTCACCATAGATAGATCAAGTTCTAACAATATTTTTAAACATCCAAAATATGTATTAGAAAGTTATCTTAAAGTATCACAAAAGGGGATCATTTTATTACATTTTGCTCGAGGAAAAATGTAAAAAAAAAATTTTAAAAAAATTAAATCAAATGGGGGTTTGGTGTCTTTGATCCAAATTCTTTGCTGACAGTTGTTACATATATTTATTTTTTAACTTTTTCTTTGAAGTGGTTCCTTCACCCTCTTCGATCTCCCCTTATTTTTCGAGCGTTGAGGATCAAGAACCTGATTTTTTGAGTTGCTTGTTTTGTCGGATTCTTCACTTAACTCCATATCTATGAAGGTTTTTGTGAGTTCATTAAATGCAATACAATCTTTACTATATCCTTCTTCCACAATCCTCCGAGCTTCTTCATGTGATTGAAATTGCATTAAAATACTATAGTACTTTCTTGCCATCTCATGTCGTCAAGGAACAAAATTCTCCTGCTTTTCGATAGTTGTATTTTCGACGCTTAATTTATCCAAAATTTCAGATTTTTCCATCTTCGTCCATCGTTTCTTGACATTTACACCTAAGATTTTTTCCACAACATGCATATTGAAGACCTTTAAAATATGACAGCATAAAAACCCACATTCTTCCATCTTCTTGCATGAACACATGACGAGATGGGTTCTCGGATTGAAAACCACACGATGGATCATTGCACAGTTGTCATTAGATGAAATATCGAACACTTTCATTAAATCATCTTCATAAAATAGTGTGCACATCATAGAAAGACCGATTATGAATTCACTCTCAAAAACTCTGAAAAGTGATATAGTGTACACATGGGCACCGTGCTTTATGATCGATATTGAATCCAAGGATGATGTTGGAGTAGACTTTGACTAGGTGAATTCTAGATGTTCCTCTGTTCTCCTCCAATTCTCTAACATTCGTTTCCAATACTCATAAAAGTGTGTCAGGCTCGTCATCTTTTTCACATTGTACCCGAGTGCATTATTTGTACTTTCACTTCTTTGTGATGATAACATTCTGACAGAGAAGAAATCCTTGCTAAAGGTTGTACACCAATTCTCTCTTAAGGTATATAAATGCCGAAACCAACTATTATCTGCGGTGCAAAATCTGAGATCATTGATTCCCAACATCGTTAAAATTCATTCTCATCAACACAACCTAGAAAATATTTTTTATAACAAAGTATTAGGTTTTTCATTTAAATTATCATAAAATATAACTAAACGTATCACACATACTACCAGTAGTATCATGAAAGTAATATTTACTTATATTAGTTTTTACATAAGATTATTGCATGTAATTGTATCAAAAATAGAATCAATATATATTTTTCGTACCTCTCAAACACTTGTTAAATATGACTCTAAATGCCTCAATTGGGCTATTGCATTTTGATAAAGGTGCCATAAGCACAGAAGATGTTTTGTTGTGTAACCGGATAAATAATATTTTAATAAATGTATTACAAAACTATCATAAAGTATCACAAGACAGTTCTAAAGTATCACAAAAGAAAGTAAAAGTATTAAACCTTCTCTATCGCCGCAGAAATTTCTAGGTCTTGATCTGTGAATATAGTTACTAAACATTGGCCTCCCATGGACTTTTTAAAAGTTTCAAACAACCGTTCAAATGACTCTGTCTTTTTATCGGCTAGAAATGCACATGCAAACATCACATTGTTCTTGTGATTGTCCATACCAATAAAAGGAGCACTAACTAGGTCATACATATTTGTACGATATGTCGTATCAAATACCACAACATCTCCATACAGCTTATAATCTTCTTTTATCATCGAGCCTCTCCAAAATAAGCTACATAATCTTCCATCCTCATTCAATCTGACTCTGAAGAAAAAGCCGTCTTCGGTAAAAGCTTGTTGAGATAGAATATCAACAATTCTTTGTGCATCACCCCTTGTATCTCTTGCATTTTGTAATGTGCCACGTAATATAGGTGATCTTTCATTGTATGCCCAAGGCTTTTTTCCACCCCTTGCCTCCTGCACCATGTAACGGTAAGAATCCATCGTTCTCATCCCTGAAGATACCATACTTTTTATCGCTTTGCCCTTTTCCTCCTTAATTTCTCTTTCAGATCTATGCCAATGACCTCTATCTGTTCGAGTGAGGGGGTGGTTATGTTCTTCAACGTGAAGAAGAACTTCATATTCTTGTATATCTTTATCCAACTTGATCCTTATTCACGCTTTACAATCCGTCCGTGTACTAACAACTTTTTTTCTTTTCCCTCATCATTCCCTGTGTTCATAATATTTTTCCCAGCGTAAGAACAAACAAAATATTTCTCTCTCAATTTGGTATTCTTTTTGTCCGTTGACTTGCGCACACTAAATCCCACCACACAAGTGTGATCACATTACAAATCATAAAGTTCATCTATTATTTTTCTTCTTATCTCCATTAAAGATCCCCTTATGTCCACTGAATCATTTAATTATGCAAATCATTAAAAAGTATCACAAACAGTAGTTAATGTATCACAAAAAGTATTAGAAGTATCACAGTACAATTATTTTAGATATACATCTTCTATAGTTAATATGTTTGCACAATCCAGAATGACATCTTTTGTTTATATGACATCATGAACAAGAAATAGAACTAACGGTAACACAAATAGTAATAAAAGTATCACACAATAATTGTAGTAATACCTGTATCTACATTCTTCGGCTCGAGTTAAAATATGACTACAATCGGCACCAACACCTCCTTCATCCAAAACTATCACAAATATTGATACTTGTACTACAAACGACAATAAAAAGTATCATAAATAAAACTAATAGTATTACAAATAGTACTAAAAGTATTACGAATAATTGCAGTAATACCTGCATCCACATCTTCTGCTCAAATCGATCTATGAATACAATCAGCACCAATACATCCTTCATCCAAAAATATCGCAAATATTTACATTATATTATAGCAAACAATAGTAAAAAGTATCACAAACAGTACCAAGAGTATTACAAATAGTAATAAAAGTATCACACAATAATTGTAGTAATACCTGCATCCACATCTTCTGCTCTAGTCGATCCATGAATACAATCGGCACCAACACCTCCTTCATCTAAAGCTATCACAAATATTGACATTATTATAACAAACAACAGTAAAAGGTATCACAAACAGTACCAAAATTATTACAAATAGCACTAAAAGTATTACACAATAACTGCAGTAATACTTGCATCTACATCTTCTGCTCTAGTTGATCTATGAATACTATCGGCACCAACACCTCCTTCATCCAAAACTATCACAAATATTGACATTATAATAGCAAACAATAGTAAAAAGTATCACAAACAGTTCCAAAAATATTATAAATAGTTGTATATTATACTACCTGTAGTTTCTTGTAAATTATATTCACTGAAAACTTGAGCTATTAAACTATTCTCCATCTTTTTGCAGTATCAATGTCCTCCATATGCATCAATAAAAAATTAAAATAATCGAGAAATCAAATTCTGAATCATGTTTCCCCCAAACTGAATGCTTAAAAAATTTAGGAAATTGAAGAGAATTTCGAGTACCTAAATCATCAACTCGAGTCAGAGATTCTGAATCAGTCACGACAAATATTTTTGATGTCAAAATTGGATTCCTAATCTTGCTTCGATTTTTTTTTGCAATTTTATGTGATCTGATAGCGTTGCAACTTGAACCGAAGATTATACTTTGATTTCTTGTGCTTTCTACATTGCCGTTCATCCAAAATTGACCATTATAATGCTTCAACTTGTTTAGAAGAAAGGAGATGGAGCTGCCGAGTTGTAGGTTTTTCTGAAGGAAGAAGATGGAGACAGACTTTTCTGAAGGAAGGAGCGGGTTGCGTTCACATGCGAATTGATTGAGTAATGGGTTGGGTCCGGTTGTTGGGTCTGGGTTGGCAGCGATTTATGTCCGAATCAATTTAGAGAAATTGTAAAATGTTACCCTAACTTAAAATGTAGAAACAAAAAGACTAATATGTGGTTGACCTATGATAAAAAGAATTGTGAATATAAATACAAATAAAAAGGGATGATTAGATTAAAAATAAAAATACCCTTGAGGTTTTGCATTGTCTTAGCAAATATAACTATGAATTGAAATAGGGAAAAAATCATCTCTCTTCTTTTTCTCTCTAAATTGAACTTAAAACCTAATTTCCACCCCCTTTCTTCCCCGCTGCTGCACTTTTCCCCTTCCCCCTTCCGCCTTCCTCACCAGACTTCTATGTAATTCTCCCAGTTTCCAAATCCCATTGGAACTTTAATTCTTGGTAGCTTTACGATTTGGGTAATGGAGCGTCATGTTTGTTGATGGCAGATTTAGGCTCTTGCCTTTCGATGGGAGTGGATGGAGGAAGTCTGATAACCGGATGATGGTTGTGTCAGTGGTGGTGGTCTAGGTGCTAGGTGGTGGGCACAGGATGAAGACGGTCGCGGTGTCGTTCGGAGAAGGAGGAGGCAACTATGTTTCTTATTTTTTGTTCTTTTATTTGTTGTTTTTTAGTTTTGTTCTTAATTTCCGGAACCATTCGTATGGTTGGGTGGTCTTAGACTAACTCCAAAAGACTCCCTACCAAACTTCCTAATTCTCACTCCCTAAAATAATTATCTCTATTTTCTTAGATTCTCTACTCACTTGACTTTATCAGACTCCCTACTTATGCTAGCTCCCTATGGTAGAGACTCCTTATTTTAATTTTATTCCAATAACTCCCTACTTATAAACTGTTTACCATACATTTATAGGAAGGCTACTTAAAAAAATAAAATAATAATAATAATAATAATAATAATAATAATAATAATAATAATAATAATAATAATAATAATAATAATAATAATAATAATAATAATAATAATAATAATAGGGAGCCAAGTTTGACTCTACATTTATGGAGTTTGAAAGGAAATATATGGAGATCCTAATTTGAGGAGTCCCTATAAGGAGGCTATCGGAACAAATCTCATTATTTTGACTCCCTAAATTGGCTAAGGAGCCATTATAGGGAGTCTCTTGGAGACAGTCATAGAACTGTGTTTCTGTTTGTGGTCTTATTTATATTTTTCTTGATTTTGTATTATTTTTATAGATGCTGACTTTCTTTTTCAATTTGTGTTGTTGTGTGCGTGGAAGAGCGAAATCGAGTAGGCCCGACAAGGTTGCTTTGTCGGACAATGCATGGTAGTAGTTCTTACCCGCATTGTTATGTTGGTTCCGGTAAGGGGCGAGAGGTAATAGCTCGTGCCTGGGATGTTGTTTTTCTGTTTCGTCTGTTTGTGGCCGGACTGGAGGAGGCTGGGGTGTGTTGAATTTGTTGGGCTATTTCCATGTGTATAGATTTTCCAAGTCCCCGTTCGAAGGTGAGTCGGGTTGCTTGTTGAAATGGAGCATTTATGGTTTGATTTATTTTGCTATGTTGGTTTGTGGTTCGATTTTATTTTTGATTTATTTTGTTGTTTGGTTTTTGCTTTTGGGTTTGTGTTTCCATTGTACTCCGGACTAGCGGCAGAGGGACAACTACTTTTAAACTAATATGTGCATTTATGTTAGGAGGGTCGCTTGCCGGTTGTCAATAATTGTATCTTTTATAATTTCATTAAGTTTAATATTATTCTCTATCGTTTGAAAAAAAAGAAATAAATATAACAAATATCTCCTTAATAAGAGTGCAATTTGTATAATAAAAACAAACTTGAACGAACAAGTGGTGATTGGCTACCGAAAATTTTCTTTTTCTCTCACCTCCCCTCCCAAAAAACTTCAATCATCTCTCTATCTTTCTCACTTTTATTTTTCCTTCCTCTCTCTCTCTCTCTCTCTCTCTCTCTCTCTCTCTTCTCTCTCTCTCATTTTAACTACCTTTAAGTTTTCACACATACAAACTCCTTATTTGTGGGCCCATTTGAAATAAATTTCACCAAATAATTTTATACCCAATAACTTACCCAAAACCACACAAATTATATTTAACCACTATTTCAACAAAGAAATCTCATTTCCCTAAGATTTCTTTTTTCACTATTCTCTAGTCAAACGAAACGAAAGTGAATGAAATGAAGCATTCATTTTTTATGGCATTTTTTCCCATCAGAGAAGCAAAAAAAAAAACATCTTTCGCTTCCAGTCGACGGATTTTCCTTAACTATAAATTTCATTATTGTCGGGCACGTGTGTCACCTAGAACATAAATGGCATTATGGCTTGACGTCATCCTCACCTTCCTCCGGCTTATCACAAACAGTTTGTTCAGGATTCCAAATTCAACGATGGTAACTAAACACGAGGGTTGCGCTCGTAGCGGGACTTAACACAACACCTTACGGCACAAACTGAACTGTGTCTACATTTCTGAAGGCACCCCACTCTTTCAAGAAGATTCATTTGGAAATTCTCGTTCTCCTTTGGATCCTCCCCTATGAGTCAAGAAGATGACTAGAGTATCAAAACATATCAAAAAGTCTTTAATAGAAATATTAAATTTATAAGAGTATTATGATTGGGAAAAAAATAAAAATATCTAGCATTTTTCTTAATGTGGATCATCGATCGTGCATTCAACTTCATATTCATCATTCATCAATTGCATATTCATTGTACATTTCTTCCATATTCATTATTGTATGATGAGTACAAGATAGATTTGTGATGAATAGAAATTTATGATTTCATATTAATGACTCACCACATGTAAATTTATAATTCACTACCTTTATATTTATCACACATGTTTTACATATTCATTATAAAGTATTGTAATAAATATGAATCAATGATTTCATATTTATTACCTGTCATATCATTTGTATATTCACACTCTATTTTATAATATACCAACTCTAGACCACCATATAGACCCAATTGCGTGACTCTTCGCAAAGAAACAATCCCAAACATTGACCTGGCCCAATAATACATCTTGGGGAGCCAAACCCACATTTACTTACCCCAGCTATTATTAGATATACTCGAATGACGCTATATCGTACACACATGAATGAACATTTAATCCGTGGGAAGCCTACCGATGCAGATGGTCCCGAACAGTACTATAAGAATCGAAATGATAACGAAAATATACAATATTTTGATTGAATGCATCTCTTGTTGTATGTTAACATATATTATAAAAAAATTATACATTTATCACATTAAAACTAATATTTATCAAATTGGAGACGATATATATATATATATATATATATATATATATATATATATATATATATATATATATATATATATATATATATATATATATAGGATTGGGTTCAAATGAGAACCCCATCATTATATATGAACCCAGGAACTCATCTTGGCCTTAGATCTAATAATATGTGTGGACCATATTTTTTCTATTTTTTAATTTCATCAAATTAATTATATGGTAAGAAAGGGTGTTTATGTAGTTTTACAAAGGCTATGAATCAAATTAAATACCAACTTAATTCTGCCAAATCATTATACCCGTCTCTTCCCCAAGACACCATATCCTTAACCCTAGCAGCTTTATCTGCCGCCTCCACCAGAATCAGAAACCACGGCCATCAAAATCGGTGACGAAGTGGGGAGGCTGGTCTGCTGCTCGGCGGCGACGACGGCCTCGAATCAGCGAACCCACGGCCGTATGTGGGCGGTGACGGCTCAAATCGGTTGAACCCACAGCTGTATGGGCTGGTCTGTTGCTCGGCAGCGATGATGGCCTCGAATCGGCGAACCCACGGCCGTATGTGTGCGATGATGGCCTCGAATCGGTTGAACCCACCGCCGTATGTGGGCGGCGACAGCCTCGAATCGGCTTATGCCACGGCCGCCGGAAGACGACCTCTCCACCTTCTCCGAACGATGGCTCGTCGACCGGCATTTGGGCGAAGGCTAGAGCGGTGATGGAGTTCGGCGGCTCTTCCGGCGAACGTGGGCAGCGCGTCGAAGGCGACGGCTTCAATCGGCGGGCAACAGCACTCGACGGCCGGTGTTGACGAGGGCTCCAACAGCTGTGGGGCGGGCTTGGGCCGGTTCTCGTTGGTTGGTGTTGGGTTTTAGTCAGGCGGTGTTGAGGTGCCTCTGGTGGTGGTTTGAATCGGACGGCGGTGGTGTTGAACGTGGGGTTTGGCACAGGGATGGTGATGGTTGTTGTGCTGTTTCGGGTGGTGAGTCAGGCCTTGACTTTGGGCCGCAGCTGGTTGTGGTTTTTGGTTTCAGAAGGTGGGAGATTCGTCCGAGATCGGCAGTTGTGGCTTTTCTGGAGTGCCGCGGATTGGGCTCGGCGAACGGTGGAAGTAGGGTCGTTGGGTGGTGGCAATTTGGATTGTCGGGGTTGATTCGGATGGCTGCGATGGTGAAACTCGGCGGCGATGTTTGCCGATTATTTCTTCATTCAAAAAAAGCAGTGTTTAGTGTAGTTCAAAAGCACCGTAACAATATAAGAAAAAGCACTCCAAATATTGCACAGTGCAATTATGTCCAGATTCATTGTACTTTTTATAGAGTATTTGTAGTGCTAATCAGTCATGTGCGATACTTTTACTATCCAGTTTTTTTAATTTAATTATATTTTTTTTACGTCTTAAAACATGCAATATATATCTTAAATTGTAGATCTTGAGAATGTGATTAATTTGATATATGTTTCATTCAAAACGAAAAAAAATTGAAAAAGTTATGGTTTGTTGAAATTTTGAGTTTTATTTCAAAATTTTGAATTTGCAGTTTATAAATGAAATTCGCGATACTTTTTGTATACAATTGTAGTGTTTCTTTTTTTCTTAATCTATTGTGCTTTCTAAAGAATAATGTAGTGCTCTTTGTAAACATTGATATATGTCCAAAATACCTTTTTTAATTAATTAATGTATTTTTTTTACATTATTACCATGCTGACATGTCATGATCTCAACCATCAAGATTATCCAATCTAATGGTCAAGATGAGTCCCTAAGTTCACATATAATGACAAGTTCTCATTTGAACCAAATCATATATATATATTCGCATTTATGAAAATAAAAATTAATATTAATCATAATCGAAATGGACTTTTACCACAATTTTAATGAACACTTATTAGAACAAATATAAACATTTATAGGACACCGCATGGGAACATTAATATGAGCATTTTTATATGTACACAAATATATATTAATCACAATAAAGATGAAAGCTTATACAATAAATATAAAATTGATTTGACGAATATTTACGTTTATCACATTAACCATTTTATTTTCACCCGAATTTATGATATAACGCTCACTCGAGTCCACTTAGCCCAAGCAAACTTTGACTTAGTCAAAAGAAGAAGTCAATGAAGTGGTCTTCAATTCAAATCATACCCGGTGGTACGTCGTCGTGTCGATCCCTGAGGCTGACAATAAACTGGAAAGCAATAATAATAAAAAGAGAGAGAGAGAGAGCGCATATCCCCGCAGTGAAAATAATGTTTAAATAATTGGGAAATTTTGCTTTGCGCATGGGACAGTCATCTACACAGCCTAGCAGAAGGCGGCGGCGGGAGCAAAATAACAACGGCGGCGACGATAACAGTAACAAAGCGAAGATGAAGAAGACGACGACGATGGAGGCCGAGAACAGCCACGGTACGGCCGAGCAGGGGCGGCTGCCTCTGTCGGATGTTGTTTCCAATTGCATAGAGCGGTGGTTTCAGGATACGCTCAAGGAGGCAAAAGCCGGCGACCTCAATATGCAGGTGCTTGTCGGCCAGATGTATTTTACTGGCTATGGTGTTCCCAGAGACGATGACGAGGTTTACTTTAAATCTCTCCCCCACCCCCACCCCCACCCACCCTCTCTTTCTCATATTTTGTTTGAATTGTATTTTTCATTTTTAGGGATTTTTTTCCCTTTTTTTCTTTTTTTTTTGGTTTTTTCTGAATTAATTGCGCTTGGCAATTTAGGGGGAATTTTGGATTGCAAGGGCTGCGAGAGTGAGGCCTTCGGTGTGGAAAGTTAGCGAGAAGCGTCCTGGTGAGCTCTCCTCATGTGCTCACACAATGGCGGATGTTTTTTTACTGTGAATCTTTGTATCAAAAGTGAATATAAAATGTTATGGAACTTGTGAAAATTGTAGGTTACAATGCGAGCGATTCGGATTCGGATGAGTTAGACCGTGATTCTTGATCATTCTCCTTTTTCATACATATAGAAGGTGAGTTGGTTTCCTAGATCTTTTAATTTGCTCTCTGTTTAGTTAGTTTTATCTGAATTTGTCTTTTGTTATGCTGAGGTTTAATTCAATTCAGTAGAGTTGATACAAGGGTTGTTTCGTTTAGTATCATTGGGACATAAATAATAGATGATGAATTTGATTGAATTGATTGTTTCACATGCGCTCTGCTACTGCTGGCTGTTGTTTCTCTTTTGTAAAAATTGGTTTGTTTCATCTGTTACGAAAGAGAAGAAAAAGAAAACTTGATTATATTGAAAGTTACAATCCTGCAACAAATAGTGCACTTACACTCCGTAAGTATATATACATATATTTGCAACTCTTTTTTAGTCTGAGGAGGTCCACATTAACTTAAGGGTTGATGAATGTATGGGTTGTCAAAGCTTTTCCTGATCGTCAAGTTGTTATTATTCCTGTAGACTGATGGGAAAATAGGTTATTATTTTTTTTCTGTCAAATTTCCTAATGAATAAACCGCATTTCTGCTTTTACCATGTCCGGGTAAATTTTACAAATTTGTTGGGCTAAATTTATGAATCTACCTAGTTAAGGCATTTTCAACTTTTTTTAATTAAGGTATTCTTGCAACTTGTTTCCATTATGTTTCTGCTCGCTGTTGCATTAGTATTGAGTCATGAATGGCAAGAAGTGGTGTTTAGGTTAATAGGAGTTTGAATCTGTAAAAAAGTGGCTCATATTTGTGTTTCATGCTTCTGCTGCAATTTCATGGATTTTAATGAACATATTAATTGTGTGTTTTTGTTTTTTTAAGTGGGTTGTGTCGAACTTGTCCTCTTTATCTATGACATCATTCTGAAATGTTCGCGGCACTAATTGGTGCTATTGAATTTTATTTCTCCTTTTCTTTTTAGTGTTTTTCGATTAGATGTTGAAATTTATTTTGCCTAGAATGTCAAACTAACTACTATTGGAATTTACAAACTCGAGATTTTTTTGCCTTTTTTAAAGCACTCATAGCTTCTCGATTCCTGTGGATTCTTTGTAGCATTCTGTTTTCATTTGTTGGTATTACCATTATTATGTTGTTCTGTGTGATTGAGAATCGGATATAATTCAAAAAGATATTTAATTATCTTTTGTTTTATTATATTCTTAGACATTTTAGGAAGAGATTTATCTGTTTAGGAGTTTTTTTTATTATTACGGTTTATTTCTTGTTCACCAAGTTTATTTTCTTGTGTAAATAGATAGTGTATGATTGTTGTTAGGGGGTTGATTATTGAGTTTATAAAAGCAAGAACTTTTGTTCTTTTGGAGATTTATTCTCTTTGCGTCAATACTACCGGTATTCATATTTGAAATCAATGGTTTTGCGTCTGAATGTTCTTTGTTATTCATAGCTTTTGCCCGCGTCACTATGTGTTTGAAATTTACATTTTATACTTGAATGGGGTAGATATTGCTTCACTGTTCCTCGTACTATGATAAATAAATAGTTTGGCTCGTCTGCGTGTTTTTGCAGGGTCCTTGGATGAATCTCAAGTTGCCTGAGGGTGAATTGGCTATATGGCATGCTTGAATATAGTCTTTGAGGATCGATGGATGTGTGCCCATAGATGAAACTGTATAACGAATTGTTCGATTGATGGCTGGGATTAACATTTGATTTTTTCTTTAATTTTTTTTTTTTTTTTTTTTTTTTTTTTTTTTTTTTTTTGTTTTTGTTTAGTCTAGTTTCTTGATAAGGGATAATCGTGTGATTGAATGGAACAGTTTTGGAGCAAAATTTGAAAACCCACAAAATAAAAAAGAGTGTGGAATTTTTATTTATTTTTCATTATTTGGTATAAAATTATATATCATATGAACAATTGACGCATGAACTTTTAATCTGAATCTATTGCAATATGGGTCTCCACTTGACAAAGCTTTTCATAAGAACCCAAATTTGGAAAAAGTACTCTCAAGAATATTTTCCAAAATTCAAATTCTAAACCATATCCACCAGTGCAAATTCAAATTAGGTCCGGCTAATCGCATGCCCGAAAACTTATGAAACATCACATGTCCCATGGCAAGAAGACATCCATCAATATTCAAAATGTACTAGTTCGAAACATGTGCTTAAGTTTACATATCCAATCAACAATTAAAAACAAAACAAAAAAAATAATAACAAAAATTTATTAAATTCAAAAATTGACTTAATAATAAACATATTGAAATTGTTCACTAACGATTTTGGAAAATTTTCTTGTAAGCATCATTTGCCGTCTTATTAATAACATTATCATCATCGTCACAATTTAAAATTTTTAATCCTTTACGACTCTTGACTCGAGAGATTGCGACGTAGAGTTGGTCGTGTCTAAAAACTTGTCTTGACAAATACAAACCCACATTGGAGAGAGTGTGACCCTAACTTTTGTTTATAATAATTGCGAAACAAATAATAAGCGGAACCTATCTCCTTTAAAATTTTAACGAAATCCTACTGTCCGAAAGGGCTAAATATCATATGTGGGATGTAAACTTTCTTCCCAATATTAGTTTCTGCCAAAATCTTTGCTTCAATAATGCGGTCTCCAAGTTGAGTAACAACTAGTACCATTGCTTCAATAATACGATTTTCAAATTGAGTAACAACATTCGTCCCAACTAATCTTTGTTTTATATTTTACAGAAATATTTAGGCAAGTTTTGTGCCTTTATTATATACTTGACTGAAGAAAGATAAATATATATTACATATACACAAGAAATAATGAATAATTGAATAGTGATGTTCATGATATAGATGATAAGATATGGGATCGAGAGATTTATCATATTATAGTGAAAGTATATATAAGATGTTTGATATTCAAAAATAAATAATAAATTATAAAATAAACAATAAATTAGAAGAGCGACTGAAAATATAGTTTCAGTAGAGCCATACACGTCTAATAAAATAAATTAAGGCCATAAGGGCAACACAATTTTATCTCGATAACAAATATGTAAATAAAAAAGGATAAAGCATAATAACAATACATAGTTATACTTGATAAAATATTATCTAAATTCATGGTTGCACTAAATAGAGCTCCATAACCAACCCAGGTACTTGAAGAAATTTGAACTCAATGATGTCATCAACTTGTAGTGAAAAGTGTTGTAGGATATCCTTGCAGAATGCATGTAATGCCGATCGATATTTTCTTTAACCTTTACAATCCAACGTAACACACCATACCTAACAATAGCTCGTCTCTCTTTATCACGATTTGACATGACTACAAAAGACATCCAGAATTGTGAATTAAAAATCTAATAAAATAAAACCGGCGCACATTAAACCAAACATCAACATTAAGAAATAGTACAATTTTGACATTTTGTTAGAAATATTCAATATTCATAATACGGTCACGTTCGAAATTACTTCTTGTTAGAGTGATGCAAAAACTGGGAGGATTAAATTCCTCATTTGCTGATGCAAATCCGGCAAGTTTCATCATCTCCACACTTCGTCCATCAAATATTGTAACGGCAAAGATCATGGGTTCAACATTTGTATAAAGCAATAGAGCACACGGTTGTATGTTGTTATCATTCGCAAATACAACCCAACCAATTCCAAAATGTATCCGCTTATAATAATCATAAGATTCAAGGTTCCCAGTGTAAATAAACACAATGTAATTAAAATATTTAAGTATAACAAAAATCTGATAAACTGACGATAAAAAAAACCTCATAGTTCCATCTCGTCGTTCTAGTTGTATAGGCCAACAACTTTCTCGTATATTCCTCAGAGTCCAAACCGGTAGTTCATCCCAATCATCAAAAAAACATGAAGCAAGATTCGATATTTTATTTTGATTTCTTTTTTAAAAAATAGGTTACAACATTAATATACAGCAAGCAAAAAAGAAAATATTTGGGAACAACTGATCTTTCACTTAATATAATGATGAGTACCATTTGTAATTATAATCAATAAATTGATGAAAAAATTTGTTTAGAAAATTCAGAATCAATTGGGAACAACTCTGCAGAAACAAAACTAAAATATTGTAATGAAATAGCATAAATAAAATAATACAAACGCTTCAGAATCTTTGTGTATGAATATCCTCATAAACGTGGGTGTCAATCTAGAATACATGACAAGTGATTCTTTTGCAAAGCAATACCAGAATTTGAGGTAAGAAAAAGAGGAGGAGAGAGGCGACTCTATACTCTTGCTCAACGGCGGCCGAACTACATAACCTAATAAGATGCACTAGTTTTTTCCAAATAAAGTAATGGTCCGTGACCTTATTTGTTTTTTAGCTAAAGAATTACTGTCTAACGAATGTCTTGTTTTTTTATTATTATTAATGTGAATTAATTAGTTATATATCTGAATATGTATATATTTCGTATTCGTGTATATTGCAAATGGATTAAATGTCCGATTTTAGTTTAAAATAGTTAGAATTTATATCTTTATTTCCTGGCATTTAGAAGAGAATAATAATAAAAATAACAAGTGTTCATAATAATAACAATAATTTTGAATGATAATAAACGCAAGTCATATTTAAATCATTATTGAACTTATTATATAAACATAGTATGAAAATGAACGACTTTTAGTTTTTATCTGAAACTCAAAGTTTATATTCTTCAATTTTTGAGGTTTAATAGATTGATATTTTTTTTATTTGTTTTTCCAAACACTAATTTTATAAGGATATTTCATATATTCGTAATATTGTCCAATTAATTAGTTTTTTTTACAATTAATAGAGATTATGGCATATATTTGTATATTAAATAACTTAATAAGCTTTGTTTGATTCGAAAATTATTTTCTTGATTTTATATTTCAATTTCATATTCGAACATATACATTTTGAATATTTTATTTATTTGAAAGATAAAAAAAAACTCATGTTATCATAATCGAAAGAGGATTAATTATAAGTAGGCTATCTCAGTAGTATTAATATGCTGCAAAATGTTCGGAGCATTAACGGAATTTGAATAAAAATTTATTGAAGCATTGATCTAAATGACATTAGATGAACATCATATCATTATTTTGGTAGTGGTGGACTTTATTAAAATATAAAGTTCATAAAAAACCAATCACTCTTCAACTTTTTCCATCTTGACCCGAATATTCTTTGACGTAGTTGATTATTGAGAATCAAAATCAATAACATCAACATCAATGTAACCTTCAACCGACCGCTTCTTATTTGGTGTTTTAAATCTAGCTGAGTTGAAACTATCTCCAATGGAAGACACAATAGTCTGATATTAAAAAAAAAATAGTATCCTATTTCGAATAAGATCACTTTGAAAATAATGTATTAGTAAATAATATATTACCAAAGATATAATTTCTAACCAATTCAAATTCTTTCATTACGTTTGATACTTCTCCTATCATGGCGCCCTTTCCATCAATTGCAAGAGACTAAGTGAATAGTAAAAATCTTAATCAGACATTAAAGAAATATATAAATGGAATAATTTTTGAATTGAGTTAATAATTTTATGGATATATTTATGTAAAAAAAGGACATAAAATGAAAAATTTTGATATGACCTTAATCGATTATATCTCTCCATCGACCAGAGTAATCCATCCTCCATCCTGTACAAGGAAGTGAGAAATGGTTAGATGAGAAAGCTAGAATTAGTTGAAGTGATAATAAAAGCGACATTATTAATAACGTTGTACCAAAAAAATCATTACCTGCAGCACTATTCTAATAAAGCGACAGTTTTCCGAAACATTTTTCACTTTGTCAATTTGTTCACAAATCTATTGATGACATAAGGTGTCACGCCCCGACGGTGCCAAGGTATGACTATTCGATAATAATAACATAACTCGTTCAATAGCATAGATAATGTCGGCTATGTTGGTAACCAACAAACTTATCGGGTGTTCACCCGATTAAATATCTTACATATTATTGAATAATTAGGAGTACTTAAAGTCTGCAGCGGAAATAAATCTCAAATGAGTATCATATTTATTACAATTCATAATTCCCCAACACGGGGTCTTCAACTATTACTCCTCGTGGTCCTCCACCTCGGTGCAAGCGTTATCGACGTCTGGTTTTGGTTTAAAAAATAAAAGTAGGTGGAGTGAGACAAAAATCTCAGTGAGCGGGTGATGGTGTGAAATCATCTAGATGCGATTTGGACGTTTAATGTGAAGTTGATTGTGTTTGAGAGCTAGTCTTTCGGGGACGTACGCTCGACGAGTGAATACATAGAGTTTAGTCGCGTGGATTTACACTCACCGTTTGGTCATTATTAAATGATTGCATCGAACTTATATTCTTTTACATTTATTTATTTTGAACAAATCATGCATCAAGAATTTTATAAGAATATTTCCCAATTACAAATGTTTGTACTCAACTCCAAATGAAGCCACACTTG
>BMAC01000059.1:2986-22921 GCA_014905375.1 Phtheirospermum japonicum | reverse complement strand
TTAATGTGAAAATTTTATTTTTTTACTTAATATTGTCACCTTTTCACTAAGATGTGTCATTTTTTACAAATTACATTATAATCAATAACTTACACTATAATAATTTTGAGCAATGCATTTTTATGCATGTATTATTTAGTATAATTTAAAGTATGAAACATTGCTATTTTAGTTTGATTGTAATTGTTATTAACTTTATTTAGAAAGCTAAAACATATTTGAATCAAAAGTGACACTTTTATAGAGAAAAGTGACACTTCTAGAAACAAAAGTAACAATAATACAGAAAAGCGCAGTATTAAATTAAGTATGTGATTGCAATATAATATGTAAAAGTGCTCGTTTTTAGTGCAAAAGTGACATATTTAACTGCAAAAGTGTCAATTATAATGATTGAAAATTAGAAGTTAATTTTTTTATTATAATATAAAGTGTACAAGCAACACTTTCAAGTGAAAAAGTAACACATTTTAGTACAAAAGTGACAGTTTTTAGTGCAAAAGTAACACATTTTAGTACAAAAGTGATAGATATAAGTTAAAATTTTGATCACATTATAATTTTTAAAAGTAATTTTTTATTGTGAAAAAGTGACACTTTTATTACTATGATAAGTAAAGGTAGCTGTTTTTAGTGTAAAAGTGGACACTTATAACTGAAAAAGTGGACAATATTATTTGTTGAAAAAATGACATTATTATCTACTAAGTTAAATGTTTGATTACAATATAATATGTAAAAAGTAACACTTTTAACTGCTAAAGTGACCGTATTAATTGAAAGGTGCCAATGTTATATTTTAAGTTAAAAGGTTTAATTACAATATAATATGTTCTAAAAGTGACATTTTTAGTTTATAATAATTGAAAATGTGACACTTTTAGTGCAAAATTAATAATATTATAATTTTAAATTACGGTCGAAAAGTGACGCACTTAAGTGCAGAAGTGACAATTTTTCGTGCGAAAGTAATAATTTTCTGGAATTTCACACTATCCAAAGTTATTCAACAAAGCCATAATTTATTTTTTCAATGGCTAGTTTTCCAATCATTTTTCACAATCTATGTATACAAAGATATAACAAAAAGAAACGTATGTCCAAATAACCTGACTAAATAATAATCCAAACTCATTCATATAATTATAAATCAAATCCCAAGCCCGTGGGAGCAAGTCCGGTAATGATCATTCCTTGGCCTGGGAATTTTCTTATCTCGTTCAAATTTGGGCTTTATTTCTACAACTGCCTCTCCAAATGGTAGCACAACAAGAAGGTCGTCTCCAGTTGTATTCAGGATCTCATTCATAGAAGCACCGTTTAAGCTTTTAGAAACAGTCGACACATCAGCATCATCATTGTATCCCATCACTGTGTCGATTGGGAAATCATGTTCAATGATAAAGTTATCAGATGCATTACCATTCGAAGAATCGGGTACCCTTTTCAGTCAAAATCCCCGAGAGCGTCGTGAACTCGACCGTATTAGATTTTACCAAATCGTGCGAGAAGAGAAAATGAGACTCAGCTAAAGTCGTGTGTCCACAAAGTTGACCTCGGCTACGGGCTTCATTACAATGGAAGCTGTACCAACATTTTGGCTCACCCCTGAAATAAAAGAATGTGTGAGGGAATAAAGTGATAAGAGTTAAAGTAGCAGATGAAATTAAGTAATTTTCTTGAATCATAGACATCTGACCAAACACTGACGATGATCTAGAAATATTGCAACAAAACTAAAAATGGGACTTTTCCATCCAGTCTAATGGTGTTAGATAAATGCTATCCTGTATAAGCAAGAGAATAGCAAGAACAAAGCACATCTGATTTGTTGCATCTTCATAACAACATTTAATATAGACCCTCAGCTTTCAAATTGCAACCATACAAAAGAACTAAAGAAAAAAGGAAACAGATATTGCAGCACACAAAAACACTACTTGGCTACTTGCATTCCTGATATATTTAGTACAGTACAAAAGATATTTATTTGGTGCAGACCGGTAGCTCTAAACAGAGAAAATGGAAATTATTTAAATTACACAATAGAGATATGAAAAGGCAGATACATAAACATAACAAAAAATCAAAAACATAGAAGGGGAATACAGACCCATTTCTACATATCTAACATCCATAGAAGTCCTAGTTAGATGCACTCATTAAAAGAAAACATCAACACATGGCAGAAGTAAGCCTCACTCCTTGCAAATGCAAAATTCTGGTGGGATACTTTTGTATCAGTTGTTTACATAAGCAAAATTCTTTTACATTGCCATCCTCAAATATGTGAAAAAATTCGACCCCCATTTGTATCAAAAGCAGTCACATTTGAAAAAAATGGTTATTAATTAACCTTTTTAATTCTGAGAAAATAACAAACCAACCTTGCACAGTACATGAATGCCAAATCCGTCTGCCTGTTCCCAACCCAATCTCCGGCGCCGCTGCCCCGAACGCCGCCTAAGCGCCGCCACCTTATTTCTCCCCGCCAAAACCCCCGTCGCCTTCACGAACCCCGTCACCCTTCCTCCACAGACCGAAACCTCCTTCCCCGAAACCAAATCCACCCCTAAGAAATCCTTCAGGAATGCCTCCACCATAATCCTAGGGTTCGCCGTTAGCACGCACCGCCATCGCACGACGAGAACCACCCTCCACGCCTCCGGGTGTATATCGCCGGAGTAGAACTTTGGCAGCACCGCGCACGCCGCCGACTTGATATCCGAGATCCTCATCCCGTTGAACGCCGCGAAGATGAGGACGCGGGTCCTGGCGGACTCAGAGATGAAATTGTGCAGAAAAAATTAATCTCGGCTCGTTTTGGTGGTTTTCGGTGGCCTCGGTCTTCACCTGGGTGACGATATTGCCCTTGTGGAAAACAACAATGGTGACCAGAATTACGGCGCCGGTGGAATCGAAGCGCGACGTCATCCCTAGTCTATAATTGTTGAGAACTTGTATTAGAATCTCGTGTGAATTGGTTGGACAGCTCAGCATCGTGACTTTTTTTTAAAAAAATTTATAAGAGATCCGTTTTAGTGGGCGAATCTGGGTTTGGGGCGGGTTTAAACTCCGTCACATGAAAGGGGATCCGTGTGGCGGTCACACAGGAGACTTGCTCATAAAAAAAAAGTAATAATACACCAATGGATATAAGGTCATACTTAATCAGCTTTTATTATTTATACCTACAAAGGATCTTGTAGTTTTACAGTCAGTCTTTTGTTTACTAATTTCGCAATTCGAACAATATTCTCATAGGCTATGAGCTCAGTAATGACATATACATTTACATAAATAATAATGTATGATACAAGTAATATAACCAAGAGGTGCATATGTCATCATGACGCACAAAAATCGTAAATAAATTAAGTATCAAATTCTTGAGAAAAAGAAATATGTTGGGGTTTGTCTCGTTCTTGGAGCGATAATGGCGAGAATAAATCAGAGAATTTTTCTGAGGATGAAACCTTAATTGATAAATCAATTCACGTAAATCCTTTCTTAGCCACTGAAAAAAACAACCCAACATCAATTAAAAACGAGATTTTTTCAAATCCACCATTTTCGTTGACGACTGCAACCCTAGTTGATGGGCGATCCCCAATCTCAATTTCGAAGGCAGCTGCCATTGGTGATTCACACAAATTGGAAAACAAAATTGCCACCATGGAGGAGGCTAGGTCCGATTCTGATGTTGCCAATTCCGATAGGACGAGGGTACAGATGACTGAGCCCTTTGATATTGTTGTTGGTGATTGCGTTGATGTTGTTGGAATGGCTGAGGATGATAAATACTCTTTGGAGACGCCTAACAACCCTAATTCAAGCAAGTAAGCGGATGCACACAAGGTGCTCGACAAAATGCCTGAACCAACTGTCGAACTTGCACATGCTATTCCAAGATAAAATTTGCACACCTCGCCTATACCATTGCAAAATGAGAGAGTTTGGGTCTTGTTGGTTCAGAATAGAGATGTTTCTCAAGGAGAAACTCTGAACCTTGGTACTGTCGAAGGCAACATTGTTGAAATTGAAGAAGAATGATTAGATAAAGTTGACGAAGCATGGGGATTCTGTCTAGCAGGACATTTTGCTGCAAAATTTCCGGGCAAGAAGGCGATTGATAAATTATGCGCTAATTGGAACGTTCCTTATAAGTTCTTCACGCACGACTCAGGCCGGCTTGTTTTTAAATTCAAAAATGAGGAGCATAGAGAACATGTGCTCGTTGGTTGTCCATATACCATTTATGGGAGAACTCTGATGTTATCCCGATTGCCAACTTGTTTTGAGTTTGATAAATATTATCCCACCTCCATCCCAGTTTGGATAAAAATGTCGGGGCTGCCACTCGATTGCCGGAACCCAAAAAATCTAAGCAAATTACTTTGAAAGTTGGAAAACTAATTATTACCGATATACTTACAAAAAAATAAGAACGGGACTTAGTTGAAGTTGAAACAACAACGGACTTAATGCATTTGGTCAAAATAAAACTGCCAGGGAGTATAAAGAATCAGGATATAATTTATGATTATTTTCCGAAAAGATTAGAAACTGCGGTAACCTAGGGCACTCTACCCAGGATTGTCCGATGACAAGGGCTTCAACTAGTCGACATGTATTTCAACACAAGAAACCCAAAAATGCCGTAGCTGGGCAGAAAATATTTGAGGAAAAAACTGGTGCTAACAATTTCCCATCAATTGTGCAGACTGTTTCCAGTCAAACTGCACCTGGTCAGTCCACTCCCGATAAATCTGGAGATTCGCAAACTAAAAAAATATATTTTTCGATCAAGCAGGGACTTACGAGCACCAAAAATGCACAGTTCCAAGCTATCTAGGGCAAAGAAACAGAGGAATTGGGTCTGCAAACTGCACCAAAACAGCACGTAAATCGTCGTCACGGGGCTTTTAAAAATCTCTTCAAATTTCAAAAAATTCTCATAAACGGGAGCAAATTAGGGATAGAGATGGGACATGGTAGCTTCGACAAGCAAGAAAGCGGCACCAAAAACAAGCTCCAATGCAACAGCAGGAATCGCCGATGATACACGAAAAATAAGCAACTCTTTTGAGTACTTGGTGGAAGATTTTCCGGACATCCACTCCAATATCTCGTCAAAATAACAAAAAGGAAAAGGCACACTCGCTCAAGGCTTTAGAGCCCGCGTAATTTCATTTTTTTTTACTTTTGTTTTTGACAGTTTGTCTGTTAGTGATTGTTTGGTCGGAACTATAAATTTTATTGTATTATCTTAGTTTTGGGTCTGTTTTGCGTGACTTGGGTTAGGTCATGAATTGTTTCCATTCGGGGGAGCTTCGAATCCCCCGAATCCTCAACCCATTTCTTTACGCATAATGTTTTTATTTTTGTGCCTTGTAATGCTCGCATACTTTTGTATGTTCCCCCGTTGATCAATGAAATTTATTTACCGATAAAAAAACTTATGATACATTTTAGACCATTACACAAGCAAATAACAACTTGTAATTGTTGTGTATAATAAATTATTTAACCAACTAAAGGCCTCTCACTGATTTCTCCAGAAAGGATATCATTGACCTCGACAAACCTGAACCCATACATAGGTAGGGAGAGAGATTTTTTTAAACCACGCAGACCAGTATGATTATGAAATCCAATACGATATGTGTGTGTGGTATTCTGATATTTATCCTCGTTTTGACTGATCTCAAAGTTACTGATAACATAATATGAACCTTCCTTTAGTTCTTCCTCATATCTTGAAAGCAAATAATTCCTAACAGAAGCCTAATTTTTTCCACGTTGTCAAAAAAATCAATCATAATTAAATGAGTCAGTATAATGAAAGAACTAATAATTATCAGCAAAGTATAAAATAACCATGTGGTAATATAACCTTCTCATCTTCAAACATTAGTTCAATACTGAAGATTCTACCCGGGTTATTTGTGTAGTATGTCATCTACAAACGAACAATTCAAACTTGAAGTTTTCAGGTTTCTTTCGATGGATAAATGTCAACAATGAAACTCGGGGGAGAAGACATTATGTTATTATGCGGATTTGATTATTGAAAATAAGAGAAGTTTTGATTATGATGTTCAGAACCCCATTATGTAATTCCCATTTATACATACATAATTTGAAGCATAATATGTGTTGAGGGGGAGGGAAAAGAATGGGAAAACATAAAACTTAAAGGTATGATTAATTAATCGAATGAGAAGTATGAAGTAATTAAAGTAATTTATTGTGTGATATATAATTTAGATAATTCAAAGATTTTGCAGAGCAATTTAAATAAATGATTGTGTGAGAATCTTGATTTTTTGCCCGAAAACCATGATTGTAGCCTGAAACAATGAATGTAAAATGCGTAAATATTCTCTTATCAAATATATTTGGATAATGACTAAACAAAATATGATATTCGATCTTAAAAAGATTTTTCTCGATTGAAATCATAGACGCGGAATTATTTTGTAGTTTATATTGGGGTTATAATTAAGATGAATATTGGAGATTTTTAGATTAGATATGAAAAGATATGATTATGTTCTTACAAATATAGTTGTTACGGAAAATATAAGATATTATATTAGGGGAATATTAAAATAATCAGTATATGTTGTGAAATATGAAGTAGAAATAAGAAAATAAAAATTAATGATTGACATAAACTAAGTACAATAGGAATCAACTGGTGTTTGATTGAATGAATAAGATAAATTTGGAGTAATTTAAAGAAATGATTATGGTAAATGGTGAATCCCTAAATTTTAAGATTGTAATTGATCTGACAAAATTATATGCCATTCTTTAGTGAAACAATAATACATGGATGCATTTAAAAAATACATTGTAGTAAAAAATATATTCGGCAGGACCCTAATTAGAAGTTGTAACCTGAATGTCTAACAAATAACCATATTATTAATAATTTAAACCATATATATAAATATTATATCATAATATTTTAATTTAAAGAAAATATTGGAACGGATGGTCTACCTTGCATACATCAATCTACAAGGTTGGAAATGCTACAAACTTTAGCAAAACAGGTCATACTTGTATTCCAAAAATATTTACGGTACTAAAAATAAGTCAAGTTACAAAATTTACCAATGACAATAAGATTGAAACTAACCCTGGAACACTTGGAAGCTTAAACTTTATCTTCGGATCCAACGACAGCATAAAATGGTTAAGAAATTCTTTGCAACTATTCTACATAGACCGATGATCATCGAAATGTGTAGCTATATCCACGTAACAACATCTATTATGTAATAGTCTCTTTGTTCAGGTTATCAAGCCCTCCGGTGACAATGACTGACCTCCAGAAAGCCTTTAGAATAGCCTGTCGAACAGATGAATTAATATAAATGCCAAAACAATATTAAACCATAATATATATATTTGAAAAAAAAACTAATATAAGGCTTACGATTCGACAACGTTCGAGATATGTCTTGGTAGTTTTACTTCAAATCTAGGGTCAATTAGATCAATATTTGAATTAATACCACAACCTTGCAAACTCGCAAAACCCTTCCCATAAAAATGATCACATCCAAAATGTGATCTTCATTATTCATAAAAACAACTGAGCAACTCTCAGCTATGAAATTATCAATTTCAAAAGTCCGCCATCTATTTCGAACCCGAGCCTATTAAATAAACTAATTACAGTAACTTAAATAAAAAAAAATAAAAAACACATATCAAGTTTATGAACTCACTACACATGATGATGGAATTTAAAGAATCTATTAAACCATTCAATCGTATTGAAAAAATAAGTTTGATTTGAAGAAAAACAAACCTTATCTCCAACAACGTCAACAATGACATCCCACGTGACACCCCGAGTATTACGCAAAGTAAAGTATAAATCATCAAGATCATAGAAATATGGTACAATCTTTTTGGGTATTTGCTGGAAAGTTGAGTATACAAAACAACAAACATGTTGAGATTACATTGTTATATAAATTGATTGGTCTTATTTAAATATCAAAGGGTGATGCAAGCAAGTTTATATCTAAACTTGAAGTTGATGAATTAGAACACAATCTATTAAATTAGAATGTGGGTTTTCAGTCAACCAATTACAGTATATATATATATATATATATATATATATATATATATATATATATATATATATATATATATATATATATATATATATATATATAGTAATATATATATATATATATATATATTTCAAGTAACAAATCTATGAGATAATACACGATGAATTAGAACAAATGTTTTCAAACAATTAATTACAGTAACACACACAAAAAAAAAAACTGAAAACATATAACTTGATTGGTCTCAATTATGCTCCAAAAGAATATAAACATCAGTTTTGATATCAAGTAAGTTCGGATCAAAATTCCTTGGAATACAATTCAAGTTGATAAATATGAAGACAAAAATCATACCATATAGTAAACATCGGATAATAAAATTATCTTCTTGAATGTAGGAATGAGACTCATTTTCTCAATTGATACGAACTGTTCTTGAATCAACTGAGTTTCACAGAAAGTGATTGGAGTATAAGAGGTTCTAGTTTGTGGAGTGTTGGTTTTGCTTTGCGTCCTGTAAGGGTTTGGTTGATTGGTGATAAAGGAGGCAATGTGATAGAGAAGGTAACATTGATTTGACACGGTGAAGTCGGTTACAATACCAATGCCACTAATTCCACTAATAAAGTAAAATATGGTAATATTAATTCAAAAGGTTTCGAAATCACTTTAAAAATAAAAATATGATATATTTTGAAAAAACATATATTTATGGAACACTGGCTTGGTGAAGTAATAATAATTTATGATTATATATTATATTAGTTGGTATTTGAAGTTAAGTGGGATGTGATATCGAGTTAATAGGAAAACTAACTAATCGTTATGAAATAATATTTTTTTAATTCTATTTATGGAACAATGTCTTCGTTAAGTTATTGCTATAGATAACTCATTACATCATTTTAATTTATGATTATACATGGTAACTGGTGTACTGAATTTACAATTTTTTAGCAATCTTGATTTAAATGGAAATCAACTGATTAATTAGAATTAATAAATTTATTTGAGTTAATATGATGGAAATATTGCCCATATAATTTCATAAAAGTTAAGTTATTTTTATTAATGTTAATTAATAGTAAATCGAGTCACATAACTTAGAACAATCATTAAAAGTTCATGAAAGAAGCCCTTTGAATAATCCATTACATATTGAAAATAATTGATTCACATAAAGAATGTTATTTAGAAATTTGAAAATAACCAAGCAAATGATAGTATGTATTAGAAATATTGTACTAATATAAAATAACTACTCTGAAATAGGTGTTTTGAGCATTATAAGGGGACAAATAATTTCAAAAAAAATAATGGTTTCCAACTCTCAAGTTGGTACGACGTAGAAAATCAAGTACACCACCACGAATTGATATCGTAGAGGCCTATATTTGTAATTCGATGGGTCAATCAGTGAAACGATGATTGAGAGTTGGTTTCATTAACCATATTATTCACATGAATGTGTTTTATCCAAAAGTCCATAAAAATAGGATGTGAAAATGAACATATAAATACAAACAATATCACTTAGATGTCATTGATGTAGTTTGTACATTTGCTACAAAGGATAGAAAAAGAGATTGCTTACGAAAAAGAATTTCTCAATATGGGTTGTCAAAACTGTGAACTGGAATGTTGGAAATGATGAGTTTCTATAATCCAAATAAAATTCATCGTAGGAGGATAGGTTGAGAAATTTATTTTCAAGGCCAAATTGGGAGAAAACGATCACATCAAATATCAATCCACCACGATAAGTAAAGACCAACTGATCACCGATTTTAATATTATTATGTTGGATAAATAATTCTAAACCGATGCTGAATTCGACATTGTCATTAATTTCACCCATTTCAAATGGCCATGAATATCCACGCCAATTTCGAAGATCAAAGTACACAGGGAGTGAATCTTCAAAAAAAATCGAAGAAACTTTCTGGAATAGGCTGATACATAAATCAAAATTTTAATATTGAGAATAATTTAATTATATAAATAATTGAAATAAAATTATAATATTAGTCTAATATTAATATAAGTGGTAGAATTTGTGATATACATTTAAAAAGGAAAAAACCCAAAAATAACGTATGAATTTGAAATATACTATCCAATTTATTGATTGTGGAGATTCTAATATTGAGAATGAGATGTAGAGTACACACACACACACACACACACACACACACACACACACACAACACACACATATATATTATATATATATATATATATATATATATATATATAAAAGTTAATTTATTGAGTTGTTATTATGGAAATCAGTATCAATTCAAAATTGATTAACCAACAAATCTTTAGTTTTTGATATGGTGAAAATAATTCAACATTTATTTCGAGAGTGGCTTTCGTAATTAAAAAAAATATTAATCAGTTCCACAAAATATGGTGAATGAACTAAATTATGGTTGATATGCAAATACTAGAGTCAATCAACTAATTATTTTCTAATTAATTAATTGGGTCAGATAAGTAACTTAGGTATTTTTATAACTTTAAGGAACGTGAATAGCCGCTCCCTCATAATTAATCAAACAATTGACATTTTTGGTTTGGTCAAAATCAAACCCTCATACACAAACTAATAAACAGTTTATCATAAGGGATTTTTTTTCCCTTTAACTATCTCGAAATTTGGAATTTGTCTCCCAAAATATGTTTTTCTATCATGTTGTCTCCTAACTATGCATTTTATCAGTTTGCCTCCTAAAGGCACTTTTAGTCCAAAACACTACCGTTCGTCGAACACGTGACTAAGCGCAAGGACAAAAATATCTTTTCAATTATATCACTTTTTGCAATTTTTTTTGTCTTCTCAACTATCCTATTTTTTAAACTTTGCTTCCCAAAGTATTTTACTATCAATTTACCTCCCCAATTATGCTCTTTTTTCTTAAATTGCCTACTCAAACTAGTTTCCGGCAAAAAATTACACCAGAGGAGAACACGTGAGTTGCATGCTATATTTCTCAGGACTAATTTGTCTTTTCAGATCACCAACCGAATTCTCATGTCAATTTCAATATATATATATATATGTGTGTGTGTGTGTGTGTGTGTGTTATCAAATACCAACAAAATTTACTTATGCAATGATTTCCTAGGTAAACAATAATAATATATATTATATAATATATTTTTCAACACATGCAATTTAACTATCATACTCTTTTAAGTAATAATAATAATAATAATAATAATTATTATTATTATTATTATTATTATTATTATTATTATTATAAGTATAATCTATAACTTTAACCGACGGTAGGGCAAGTTGAAGATGTGAGATTATTTGTGTTTTTTATTTATTAGATATATCATATAAGTTACAAATATATATAAATAAATATATTGTAATTATATATTATTTTTTATGCATTATAATTATATTATATATATTGAAAATTATATATATATATATTTTAAAAGTAATATTATATTTCAATAAGAAATTAGAAAAAATATGAAAAATTGTATTGTATATTATATATTTATACTTTTTAGATATATTAGTTAAATTTATGAATTATATTTATAAATTATTGCATCATAATTATATAATATTATTGTTATTTAAACATATATTATTATTATACTGTATGTATTACAAACCATATTATATATCAATAGTAATATCAGTAATATACATTTTTCTTATTATTTACATAGGGTATCATTCACTAGGTAAATTCCATCGGTATTTGACTATTTATTTTTATTTGTATTGAGATCTGAATGAAAACTTGATAAGTGATTTAAAAAGATACATTTAACTTCAAAAAATTGGTGTGCAATTCGCGTGTTTACCTCATATGTAATTTTTTGGTCGAAAATTAGTTTGAGGAGGAAAAAAAAATCACACTTGATTAAAAGGGCAATTTATTAGATAAGACTCAGGTGCACCTTACAAGGTGCACCATGTTCCCAATATAAAAGTATTTTTAAGAATTGCCCACGCGCCCTCTCTTTCCATCCCAGAATTTTGTACGCGCCGTTTCTTTTCCATCTCCAGCGATTTTTTCTTCTCCTTGATCTTCACCAATTCGTCGATCTGCGCTTTCGTAAAATTCTTCCACAACCTTCATTAATTTCATCCAAATAAAAAACCATAGCCCCATCGAGTTCAACATCAACAGGATCTCTATCGATTTAACAGCAAACAATTGTGAATTCTCTTTGTTCTGATTTAATAATTGATCAGCGCCGAAAGATTTTCTACAATTTTTCTACGATTTTTATCAAATACCGCCGAATCAATTGCTGCTGCACCTCCACAAATTCCAATGGACTTGAATCTGTTAGAGGTTCCAATGGACGCGAATCAATTCGAGGGTAAGTAAAACACAAATATGTTTTTCTGAAGTTTATTTTTTATCGTATTGAATTAGATTTAAGCTATTTTTTATTTTGTTGCTACAGCTCTTCCGATTTGTATTTCAACTGCAAATATTCCAGTTTCTGGGAATGGTGCGAGTTCGAACATTGATGAAAGTAGATTCTATGACCAGTCAGTGTATATGTTTCTTTTACGATTCATGGAAGGGATTGTTTGATGATGTGTGAGTCTGTATGTGATGATATCTGAAAGTAGAATGTGATGATATCTAAAAGTAGAATGTGATGATATCTGAATGTAGAACGTGATGATATCTGAATGTAGAATGTGATGATATGTCAGTCTGAATGTGATGATATCTGAAAGTAAAATGTGATAAAATCTGAAAGTAGAATGTGATGATATCTTAAAGTAGAGTGTGATGATATCTGAAAGTAGAATGTGATGATATCTTAATGTAGTATGTGATGATATCTGAAAGTAGAATGTGATGATATGTCAGTCTGTATGTGATGATATCTGAAAGTAGAATGTGATGATATGTCAGTCTGTATGTGATGCCATCTGAAAGTAGAATGTGATGATATCTGGATGTAGAATGTGATGATATCTGAATGTAGAATGTGATGATATGTCAGTCTGAATGTGATGATATCTGAAAGTAGAATGTGATGATATCTGAATGTATAATGTGATGATAACTGCATGTAGAATGTGATGATATGTCAGTCTGAATGTGATGATATCTGAAAGTAGAATGTGATGAAATCTGAAAGTAGAATGTGATGATATCTGAAAGTTGAATGTGATGATATCTGAAAAGTAGAATGTGATGATATGTCAGTCTTTATGTGATGCCATCTGAAAGTAGAATGTGATGATATCTGGAAGTAGAATGTGTTGATATCTGAATGTTGAATGTGATGATATCTGAAAGTAGAGTGTGATGATATCTGAATGTTGAGTGTGATACTATGTGAATGTTGAATGTGATGCTATCTGAATGTAGAATGTGATGATATCTGAATGTAATATATGATGAGTTGTCTCAGTGTTATGTGATGATATGTGGTATTAATATGTGATTAATATTTTTGTATTAATCATATATTTTTAATTTATTTTATTTTTTTTGTCTTATGTAGTGAGTGGTGATAGTCAGTCAACTGAGAGAGCAATGCGTGATGATGATTTGGTTGGCCTTATAGTTAATTCTGTTGACGAGGCTTATGATTTGTATAATGATCATGTGTTTAGGGTTGGGTTTAGTGTTAGGAAGGGGAAGGATAGGAAGAGGGTTGATGGCTCAATTTTGATGAAAATATTTCTTTGTTCTAAGGCTGGTCAGAAACAACTTTCAAAAAAAAGTAGGTTTTATGCTAAATTAGATGTGAGAACAGGTTGTCCTTCTTTTATTCGATTTGATATTGATCGTAGTGGTTTGTGGGTTGTTACGGCACATAAAAACGATCATAACCATACATTATGTCCACCTACATCTGGTCATCTTCTTCTATATCATAGAAAAATTTGTCCGACTCAACTTGCTTACCTTAAAGAATTAAAAAAAGTGGTGTTGGTGTGGCCGATGGTGTTCGGGTTTTCAAAAACCAGTCTGTTGGTTCACCTTTTTTAGGGTTAGCATTAGAGATGCATATAATGCATTGAGTAAATCGAATGTATTTGATGGTACTGATTCAAACACTTTAATTCAAAATTTTAAAAATAGGCAAGCTAATGAGAAGGACTTTTTTTTCTCAATTTTGAGGTCGATAATGAGTCTAGGCTTTGTAGTTTTTTTTTGGAGAGATGGTCGTATGCGGCAGGATTACGAATTATTTGGTGATTTGTTGGTGCATGATACTACGTATCGCACTAACAAATACGATATGATTTGTGGTCCATTTGTCGGTATGAACCATCATGGTAAGAATGTGATGTTTGAGTGTGGGTTCCTTATGAATGAGAGAATTCAGTCATTTGAGTGGTTGTTTGGCACTTTTTTGAGATCTATGGGCGGTAAGCACCCTATTACAATCATGACCGACTAATCTGCTGCCATGGCTGCTGCTATTTCCAAGATTTTCCCAATGTCACGACCTCGACTCTGCGTTTGGCATATTGGGGAAAATTCGAAGATAAATATCAGATCACTAAGAAGTAAAAAAAGGTTTTATAGACCTTTTCAACTTTTTGCTTAAATATGTTGAAACAGAGGCTAAATTCCAGTTTTACTAGGAAAAGTAAGTAAATATTTTTATGTTTAGTTTTTTTTGATAATATATTGTAGCAATATGTTATGATATTTGGACTCATTTTATGATGATATGTAGAAGGATTATGTGATGATATATGTCAGTAGTATGTGATGATATCTGAAACAGATTCAGGTTTTTAGGGTTTTCTTTTTTTCTAAAGTAAATTGTGATGATATGTGTCAGCAATGTGTGATGATATGTGTATGTAGTGCATGATGATATCCGTGTAGGTAATGTGATGATATGTGAAGTACAATCTGGTTTTAGGGTTTTGCTTTTTTGCTAATGATATGTGGAAGTAAAGTGTGATGGTAACTATGAGTGTTGAGTGATGGAATATGTCACTAATGTGTGATGATATCTGAAACAGATTCAGGTTTTTAGAGTTTTTTTTTAATGATATTTTTGGTATAAAGTGTTTTAATATGTGTCGGTAATGCTTGATTTTCTTTTTTTTTTTTTCTTTTCAGGATGCTTACAGATTATGGATGTCAGAATAATGCTTGGTTAAAAAGGCTTTATGATATACGAGCAAAATGGTGTCCTGCGTTTAACAAGGATTAGTTTTCAGGTGGCATTTTATCTTCTTAAAGAAGCGAGAGCACAAATCATGCTCTTACAAGGAAATTATCAAAGACGGATGGGCTTTGCAATTTCTACAACTGACTCAAACTTTTGTGCACCCCGTTTTAAATAATTTAAAAGCACGTCAGTATGCTCGCAAGTGTACGAGGTAACTGTAGGGTGATGAGTTTGACTCGAGTCGTATCTCTCGAGGAAACAACTGTTCGGTTTTATCAATGTTTTTCTCAATTCTCAATAACATACATATACAGTTGGGGGTTTGAAAAGATTGATTTGATCATTATAAACTAAGACGATAATTTAAACTAATTAAACTAATTATCTAAAACTAGATTATCGATTACGACTAAGCAGTATACTAAGGCTATTTTAAACTAAGTATTCTAAATTAACCACTAAGAATTACGACTAAATTATCGATTACTGCTACGAATATTTAGAGCTAATCAACGTAACTAATGCATGAATTAAAGAGATTATAACTAGCAAATGAACCATACCAATCCAAGAGCATTAACAGAGCATAAACTAATTGCATAAATCAACTAAATTAACCAATATCCAATAGCAATCATAAATGATTAAACCAATTAAACTAGCTCTGGCATTAACTAAGAATTAAACTAACAATTAAACTAGAAATTAACTACTAAATTAACTAAGAGTTTAGAGTACTTATTCGAACTACTAAAAGCAGTAAAAAGCTCCAGCTATTCCGGAGGTTGAACGTTGATCTTGGGCGAAGAATGAATCCCGAACTCGAATTCGATGTTTTGGACGCGTTGTTCTTCGATCCTTGATCTCCGTCTTCAAATCTCGTTGTGAGATGTGGGATTATTGTTATTTTAAGCTAAAATACCCTAGGGGGTCGTGGCACACACTGAAAACTCGAAATATAAAGAGTTTATATAGGTTTTGCAAGTCTTGGCGCACAAGAAACCCTAATTTCCGAAATCTGGGCCGTCGCGTCGACGGAGCGTCGACTGACGCGAGCAGGTACTCGGCGGAGGTCGGCAGTCTTGGTCGGCAGTGCTCGGCATGTGCGGTCGGCAGGGTGCGCGCGTCGCTGGCAAGTGCGTCGACGTTGTGCGTCGACATTGCGTCGACCTTGGTGTGTCGACGTCGACGCTTCAGAACATAGCGTCAACGTTGCGTCATCCTTGCGTCGATCGACGCGGGCATGGCTCGCTGGCACGGCTTCCGTCGACGGTCGCGTCAGTCGACGCGACTGAGCGTCGGTCTCCATTTCTCGATCGTTTGCTACTCATTTCACCGGAAAGCTTGTTTTTTCTACTCTTGAACATCGAACTTCGTCTTTTATGCGCTAAACTCTTCCGGTTACTTAGCTGTAAGGTGAAAAACAACGAAACATCACCTAATTGCATCAATTTGGATCAAAATGCGGTAGAATAAGCTGGAATTATAAAATTACGGAATTATGCTTAAATCATCCAACTTATACCAAAAGCAAATATAAAAACGAACTAAAAAGCTAATAAAAATAAGGACAATTCTACTCTAATCAACAACATGTTCATTGGAGTTGTGTCCGAGTGGAGGAGTAAAGAGAACAGAGATGACGTACGTTGCATGCTAGGTACACCATCTATGGCCTTGAATGATGTGAAGTTGGTTTTACATGCTAGAGATGTGTATACAATTGAAGCTTTCTCTTTATTTGAAGATCAATATATGAAAGGGAATGCATGTCATCAATCCTTTTTCTCTATAGAAGGGTCTACTATGACATATCATGTATGGGTTGAGGGTAGGGATGTTATAAAACATGCAATGACTTTTAATGATGCAGATTTGTCGGTATCTTGCACATACAAGTTATTTTTTGAGGTTGGTATTTTGTGTTGTCATTGTTTGCGTGTAATGAATATACATTGTGTTTGTGCCATTCCGGAGAGATATGTTACAAAAAGATGGCGCAAGGATATTGTTAGTGATCGTGTTTTAGATGATGTTCCTGTATTTGATTCCTCGAGTAAATCGGTGGCGGGCTCGTTATGGAGGATTCAAATGAATAGAAAGTTTCAAAAGTTGATTTTAGCGAGTGAAGACAATATTGAAGCTCGATCGAAGTGTGAAGAAGCTTTTGAAAGTGCTAAAGTTAGTATTATACGTGAAGTCGGCCACATTTATTTTGAAGACTGTGTTGATCCATCGTTGAGTTGTGTTATTCAAAATCCTCAAAGTTGTCGTGAAAAAGGTAAGCGGAATAAAAGGGAGAAGAGTATACTTGAGAAGAAGCGCAAATTGCCTAGTCACAAACTAAAAAGGCTGTAGAAAGTCTACAGGTATTTATTCTGTAATTTATATATTATTTTTCTGTAATGTGGTCGTTTTTTTATTCTGTTCTATTTTTTTCAGGATGGTATTTCTACATTTGCCGGAGACGGTTATGTTGTGCATCCGAGTGTTGGTCCAARATCGAGTTCYAATTTCATAGTTGTTAGTCCGAATACGAGTTCAAAGCTTCCACCATTGCCAAATTCTTTTGAGTTGTAATTCTTTTAGTTTAAAGTCAGTTTATAATTAGTATTTTTTTATGACTGGTGTTTGTTCTTTAGTTGTGGTTAATTCTTGAATCTTAGAATTTATTTTTAACAAATAAATTGTTTGGTGATTCAAAATGTGTAGATGGTGTGTGGATGTTATATGTGATGATGTGTCTATGGTGTATATGATGATATGTAGTTGGAGTATGTGATGATATTTGGATGGTGTGTAAGATGATATGTGGCTGATATATGTGATGATATTTGGATGGTGTGTGGGATGATATGTGGCTGGTGTGTAAGATGATATGTGTTTGGTTTGTAGGATGATATGTGGCTAATATATGTGATGATATTTGGATGGTGTGTAGGATGATATGTGGCTGAATACTCTTCCCGTGGTTGTTTATGTTATGTTTGTGCATGTTGTATATTCATAAATTTCTCTACTTAACATAAACACTAGCTATAGTTTATACTTGCAAATAATTACTCACACAGCAATTAGTAACAAGGGATCGAGTCAAGCCATGGCCGTAAAGAAACGTGAACAAAATTTAGTGAATTCAATCCGAAAATAAGATAATATACACTCCACACTTATTTATACATCATATACTGTCGAAAATATACTGTTCCCATTAATAATTTTAAAATAAAATATGCATAGTTTAAATCATATTTGATCATAGTTACTAGATTACTGATTCACGATTTAACAAACATCGAGGCAATAATATTCGCGGCCTCGACATCATAGTAAATTGGCGATTTAGAGATGGTTTAGTTGACCGCAATGATTGACCCAAAGTCGATTCTAATTGGTCACCCAACTCTGTTTACATACTTTAATATTTGACACTCAAATTAGAGTATTCGACATATCATGCATTTAACATTACAACTATATAAATTATCCAATCTCTTAAAATAAAAGAATTAGAAACTTATCATATAATACTAATTTTTCAAAGCATGCATATTAAGCAGCAAATCTAACAACCACATACAACTAAAATCGTTTGTCGTTTCTAACGCCTCAACCTCGTACCATTAATGTAAAGCTTGAAGTAAAAATAAACAATAGAAACCAGAATATTTTTTCCAACACCTGAATTTGCTACATTAAACAGACCGAAACAAGAATATTGTTTTTACTCAGAATATCACTACAGGAAACAAACCACACGTTCCACATCTTTCAACAATTTTTTCTTCCACATATTCTCCTCCATCATTATGATCGCTGAACAGTACTTTACTCTCAATGTCTTCAACATATCTTTGTCCTATTGAAAAAATATACAAGAAAAATCAATCAGTGACAACACATTCTGAACACGGAGCATACAAGCAAGAACACCATATGCTTTCAAGTAACCATAAGTAACAAAAACCCAATTATTTTCTAGTTTTAGTAGTTTTGACTCTTTCTCCGGTGAAGTTAAAAATTAAGTTCCCATAAAAATAAACTATCATGTTAGATTCAGTCTGGTTGTAAAACTTGTGTTCATCCTAGCTATTTCTATATTTTTGCCTATAAAGTGCACAGTGATGTATAACTTCACCTCAACTAGTAATAAATAACAAAGACGGAAAACAGAGAAATAAATGAGTATAAACTTCTAATTAAATTTACTTACATTATCTTAAAAATTCATTTGTAATCCAGAAAGAAGAAATCAATATTACATTAATGACATCACAAATATCATATATATATATTCATCATCAGTGCTTGTGAAATATAAAGAATAACATATTCATAATCATCATTCAAACCATACACATACCATCACACATACTATGCAGATACCATCACACAGACTATGCACATACCATGCACATATCATCAACAACAACTTCTTTAAAAATTCATTTGTAATCCCAAAAAGAATAACATATTCATAATCATCACTCAAACCATACACATACCATAACACATACTATGCACATACCATCACACACTTGGAAATACTATCATACAGACTATGCACATACCATAACACATATCTATGCACATACCATCACACAGACTATGCACATACCATCATATAAACATGCACATATCATCATCAACAACTTCTTTAAAAATTCATTTGTAATCCCAGAAAAAA
>BMAC01000058.1:2596632-2669010 GCA_014905375.1 Phtheirospermum japonicum | reverse complement strand
TTTTGCCCGACCTGATTGTCGGTTAAAGCCAGGATTGGCTAAGAACAGATGTCCTAGATTTCGCCTAACCTGATTGATCGATAAAGCCAGGACTGATCAAGTCAAGTCAGCTATTTTTCCCAACTTGATTGACAGCTCAAGTCAAGAAAAGATAAAAGGCGAATGCACTGGTCTATCTGACATGATTGTCAGCTAGACCCCATAGCGAAATAAAATATCTTATGAGGTAAGTGCTGAATTACTTAGGCACTAACATAAAACACAAGTTTGAGCGATTTAAGCAAGCAAAAAAGATCCAATTCAAAACTTATTCAAGTAAAACTATGACACACGTGAAAAGGCACAAAGCTCATATATATTACTGACCATTCAACAAGAACAAAGTACAGGTTGCACACCTTCCCCCGGAGGATTGGCGACTTTGATTACATTAAAATGGAAGGAAATAAATAAAGATAAAACCCAAACGCCTATCTGGGTGAAGCCCTTCGGTCGGAGGCTAAGGCTCGGCGAATGCGCCAAAGCTCTCGCTCTGCCTCATGCAAACGGCAGCGATACTGGTCAGACCGCTCGGCGAGAACATGAGCTTCGCCAGCAGCGATGGTCAAGCGGTTCACCGAGTCAACCAAATCCGCCTTCTCCTCTTGCAGCTGGCAGTTGACTTGTCGGAGTTCGGCCCATTCCCTTTTGTAGTGATGCTTCTTCTGCCTTTTCCTCTCCAAAAGACGATAAAGAGAACCGATTTTTTCTTTGAGTGAGACCAGCTGGTCGGAGGGCTTGAATTTCTCCACAACCAGGGAAATGTTCTTTCTCTTCACCATGTTAAGTTCTTCGATCAGAGGAGATGAAGACATTTTGCGGACGGATAATGAAAGGAGATAAAGCATCATACGAATATATATTGAAATCGGAGGCACGTGAGAGGAATCAAAAAGTACTAGGGTTTCCGGATATTCAGGAAACCCTAGAAAGTTCAAGAGTCGCTACCAGACAAAAAGAAAAGCATTCATCATAAAAATATATTTTTTTCGGCATTACATACGCTTAGCAGAAATACAACCAGAACAGCCACACAGGCATCCTACAGGTCTGTGATAATATAAACCTATGCGCCTTAAGGGTCAACCTCCATGTCGGCTCTCAGCTCTGTCGACAGTTGGTCCACCGCACCCTCGGACAGACCTCCCGGAGACGCACCCCTAGGTAGCTCACCCAGACCTGCAAAGGCTGGGGAGGGAGATGAAGCAGGAGGGACCACGGAGAGGGTCAGGTCTGGCTGAGTTGGACCTGGTTCAGAAGAGCAGAGAATAGCATGAACATGCTCAGCAAACTCTACCGACCCAATCGTATGGAAGAGATCCTTGGCAGGGTCATAAGAAAAGGAGGTAGGCTCGGGAGGGCTTTTCAGTGGCATTTTCCGGTCAAAGGGGAAATTGGGATTGGCCAAGGCCCACTTGGCCTGCTCATCCAAACCATAGTGGTAGTACGTCACAGCCTCTGGGAAGAGCAAGGAGAAAAGAGCTTTAGATCCCAAAAAGGCCTCCGTGGCCTCATCCCTTGCCACCTGAACCAGCCTCAACCCCTCCTCCGAGTTAAGAAACTCCGCTTTCCACTCACCCTTAGCCTTGGCTATGGCTTCATCCGCCAGACTCCTTGTCTCGGCAATAGCTTCATCCAGGGCCTCTGACCGAGCTGCTTCAAGCATCTTCTTCTGGGCCTTCTCCATCATACCTACCTTCTCCTGCAACTCCTTAACCTCTTTTATCTTGTCCTTAGACAAGGCCCGGAGGCGTAGTACCTTCTCTTTGAGATCTTTAACCTCCTTAGCAAGGTTGGCCTGGCCCAGCGACCGGGTTGCCCTGATAGCCAGAAGTGCCCTCTTCGCCTCAGCCTAGGAACGAATCAGAAAATTTTTAAAGACTTGAAAGATGTAGAGAGAAAAGGGGGAGAGAGGCTAATGGTATAAAGTTTACCCGGGCTTCATCTTGGCACCACGACTCTAGCAGCTCCCGGTCGCTCATCTACTCTAGAGTTCGCAAGTCTTCAGGGGTGCACTGGCCGCTTACATGGCGAACTGCCACGTCACCCGAGCAATTCAGAACTGAAGTTCGTCGAGGAGGGCCAGAACTGCGCACGGTGGGGACCACGGGGACCGTGACAGGCGCTGGAGTTGGATTGATTGAGATGACTACACCTCGGCCCCGGTCGGATCGAGGCCTTTTCGTGAGGGGTACCTCCTCTTCCTCTGAGTCAGAAATGACATGCCTTATGGATCGGGGGCGCACAGATGGCACGGCAGGAAGGGAGCCCTGGGCCTGAGGAGTTGCGGAAGCACCCGCTTCCTGAGCTGGCACTGTTGAATCAGCCGCTTTACCTTCCTTATCAGAAGCCTCAAACAGCAATTGCATCATCTCCTCTGAAAAAGGAGAACGGGAAAGTTAGACCTATAAAACGTTAAAACGTGATGCAGTAAGGACAGAGTGGGAAAGCTTTTTTACCAATCTTAGATGGCAGGGGGCCTATCTCACAAGTTTCATTAAAAGTCTCTAAAACTGAAGGGGTGAGGAGGTCGTTCACATTGACAGGATTCGCATTCAGAGTCGCCACGATTCTCTGAATACGGGAAGGTCTGGCCGCCGCTGTTAAGGGTGGATAAGAGGGCAAGGCGTCTATGGGGGTGGGGTCAAAACCTCAATCCCCCGCACAGTGAACAAAAAAGAATTTCTTGCGCCAGGATTTATTGGAAGTCAGAAGTTTGTGTATGAAATGGACCCCAGACCTGGCGGCGAGGTAAAAACAGTCAGGGGGAAGGCTCTTCGCCTGGAAAAGTTGGTAGAAAACTAGGGCTGTTGGGTCCTGGCCGGCATATCACATGGCCAGGTTATAACACACCATGATCCTAAAAGAGTTAGGGAAAAATTGAAAGATAGGAATTTTGTACATTTGGGCAATTTCCAGCATCATGGGGTTAACGGGCAGATGCAGACCCGCATGGAGCTGGTCAACATAGAAGGTCACTCGGCCTGCCGGCGCTTGGCAGGCCAGAGTGCAGGCCGGAGGGGCATAGAGATCAAAAGGGTCTTTACTTTTGTACTTATAGCGAATCTCGTCTATTGTTTGCTGGCTAAGGATAGAGGTAACTTTGGGATAGTCGGGAATTGGTGGAGGATATGTTACACCTTCCGAGGAGGAGGTGGCCATCGTTGCCGGAGAAGCAGGCGGTGGTGAGAGAGCCTCCGCTATCTCCGGTGGACCAGATGATGAGGATGACGGAACCTCTGCTCCCTCCGAAATAGTGACCATGAGGGCAGAAGAAATTCCCGCTGCCTCTGGGATCACAGGCGGCGGAGAAGAAAAAGTCACCGCCTCAGGAATAACAGACGGGGGAGATAAGCCAACCCTAGTTTTTGGAGAGGAAGACATTGCAAAAAATTAAAAGGGGTAAGGGCTGAGAAAGGTACCTGATTTACAAAATTCCTAAGAGAAAGTTGAAAATTAGTGTGAAGAGATTTCACCGGAGTACTGGTAGAGGACGGAGATACAGAGGTTCGAAAGAGAAAGTAGAAGATGAAAAGTGGGAATGAAAAGGAAACCAGCGGGAATAAAAGGCAAAGGGAATGGTTTCAAAATACGAAAACCAAGAAAGGTGGGATTTGATGGGATCTGCGCATTTAATGCGGGCAGGTGAACAGTGCCCTAAAGGGTGAGTTGGAACGGCTAGGACTCTAGACTAGGGCTGACGAGGCAGTACCTGGAAGGACGTAGGAGTACAGTGACCGTTTGGAAACGTGTGACACCACTAAATGCCAATAATTAGCCCTGGCAGTTTAGCGTGTTCCTTGGGATTCGTATCAATACGAGAAACACTAAAAGACATGGGACCTCATTTATTACTAAGGGCCCGGTCACCTTGCCGCTCTACCCCAACCCCTTTTTGAGGGGGGAGGAGTTGATAAGGCAGTATTAATAAGACCTGGATTGAGGTAGACCTGCATTTAATAGTAAAAGTGGTAAGAGTTGACTGACTTGCGTGTAAAAAAGTATGGTCAAATCTCTCTTGAAAGAGTGGTGGCCTTAGACAGGCCTGATTGTTTGTTAACAGGAAAAGGCAAATGGGCGACCATTCGTTACCTGGATGATCCTTGATTTATGGGCCTTGTTCCCCAAATCCAGGAGAGGGGTCCCCACCGGGGAACTTCTAGATATTCCAGCCAGATCTGAATTGGGAAAGAGCTGAAATCAGTAGTGATTATGGATGGGGAGACAGGGCCGATCTGCCCACTTCAGAAGTATTCCTGGCTAGGCAGTCCTGAAAATAATAAAAGATTCGCTGGCTTGGTCAGACCTGGCCTTCGGCTTACTTAAGAAGGAACAAATGGGACCACTTGTTCAGAAACTGTTTCCCAAACGGCCCATGATTCATGGAATGTGTCCCTAGGATCCCGGCTGGGGTCCCCACAGGAATAAGCTATAAATATCTCAGCCCCAAGGCTGAGACAGGTATGTCATTCTCTTGAGCATTCCTGCTTTCTTTCTGCAAAACACCTCAAACGCTTACTGACTTAAGCATCGGAGAGGTTTCCACCGGAAAACCACCGGTGGTCCTTCCTAATCTATTTTTGTGGTGTAGGTTCAGGAAGCTCTTGGGCTTTCAAGTGTTATTCAGGTAGTTCACATTTTGGGCTGAAACATCGTAGATTGAAAAAAGCTTTTGATGGAACTGTCGAGGAAAGATCTGGGCCAGCACCACTAACTGGTCAACAGGTATATGATCGGGTGAAGGACATTAATACGATCTTCGAAAAGACCCAATAGAGGGCTAGTGAGAAAAATTTTTGGAAAAAGCGGTCAATTTTTTTCGATCTTCCATATTGGCGCTATCTGGAGGTGAGACACTGCATCGATGTTATGAACGTGGAGAAAAATGTGTGTAATAGTTTGATCGGCACACTTCTCAACATTAAGGGCAAGATGAAGGATAACGTTAAGACTCGACAAGATTTGGCTCATATGGGTATACGACCAGACTTGCACCCTATATCGTCTGGAAATAAAACATATCTGCCCCTGGCATGTCATACTTTGTCGAGAGAAGAAAAACAAAAGTTTTATGAGTCTCTACGAGGCGTGAAAGTGCCACAAGGATACTCTTCCAATATCAAGAGTCTTGTTTCAATACAAGACCTTAAATTGGTTGGCTTGAAGTCTCACGATTGTCATGTCTTGATGCAACAACTCCTAGCAGTAGCTTTACGTGATATTTTGCTAAAAAAGGTAAGACATGCCATAATTCGCTTGTCTTATTTCTTCAATGATATTTGTACGAAAGTTGTTGACCCTTTGAAGCTAGATGAGTGGGAAAAGGAAGCAGCTGTTATATTATGCCAATTAGAGATGCATTTTCCTCCTTCATTCTTTGACATAATGGTTCACTTAATTGTTCATTTAGTGAACGAAATTAGAGAGTGCGGTCCAATTTATCTAAGGTGGATGTACCCTATCGAGCGTTATATGAAGGTGCTCAAAGGGTTCACAAAAAATCCTTCTCGTCCCGAGGCTTCTATTGTCGAATGATACATCGCTGAGGAAGCTATCGAGTTTTGTACATACTACATGGGACAAGTGGAATGTGTGGGGCTTCCTAAATCTCGTCACGATGGGAGATATGGAGGTAAGGGTACACGGGGTGCTGGAATTCATTCCAAGAGTTTTGAGGAAGTGCTTCAAGAGCATTTGTACATATTGAATAACACTGAGGAGGTTCTCCCTTACCTGGCTGATCATAAAAAAAATTTGAAGACAAATAATCCCCGAATGAAGGAAAAAGAGGTACTAATTGAGCATAATAAAACTTTCCTAAGTTGGTTTAAAAAACAAATTGTTGCTTCAAAAAATGCCTCGGAAATGTTAATGTGGTTAGCACATGGGCCTAAGAAAGATGTCGTGACGTGGTGTGGATATGATATCAATAATTTTTCCTTCTACACAAAGTCGCAAGATGACAAGAGTTGCTATCAAAACAGTGGGGTTACTCTTGAAGCCGAGGCAATGCACTTTTCGAGTTCAAAAGATAAAAATCTCGTTAAAGCATCTATGAATTACTTCGGGTTCATTGAAGAAATTTGGGAGGTTGACTATGTTGAGTTTCGAGTACCCGTTTTTAAGTGCAAGTGGGTTGATATTAACACAAGTGTGCAAATCGATGAAATGGTATTTGCGTTGGTAGATCTTCATAAGGCAGCTTATACCGATGAGCCTTTCATCATGGCATGTCAAGCTAAAGAAGTGTTTTATATCAATGATCCATGTGATAAAAGATTGTCGGTGGTGCTCAAGCATGATAGAAGCATGGATGATACTCATGAAAATGAAGACCCACTACTTGATAACTCCGAGACTCTCTCTTTCACAACATGAATGCCGAATATTGAAGAAAATGTACTAGACGATGTCCATGCCAATCGCCATGATCATGACGAGGGAATATGGGAGAACATTATAATAAATTTTTAAGTTAAGTTTTCTTTAAAATTCTTAATTTCGATGCACAATAATATATTATGGAAATTTTTATATCAATTATAAACCAACATGTGAATTTAATGTGTTAATTAATAATTGGATGAAAATGTAATTTTTTAAGTTCTTGTGTTAATTAATAATTGCGTTCTTCTAGTTTAACCTTTATTTTTTGCTTTTCTATTTAAACGGGTAAATGGATCCTCCCGTGAGGCGTCGCTCGACTTCTCCTCCACCCACTACATCGAGGAAGACTAGATTTTCCACGCGGTGTAAAGAGATTGCCAAGAGTCGTGTTAATGGCAAAAAACAACCACTTGATTTCGACAACATTACAGGAAAAACTAAAAGGACTCATCAAGTGAAATTGAGTACTTATCTGAGAAAACTTGCTCGAGAAAATGTTTCGATTTTGATTGAGAAGTGGAAACTTGTACCAGATTCTACCAAGACTTTAATCTGGCTAGATGTTATGGTATTTCATATCTTTTCATTTTCACCTTATTATTATTATTATTATTATTATTATTATTATTATTATTATTATTATTATTATTATTATTATTATTATTATTATTATTATTATTATTATTATTATTATTATTATTATTATTATTATTATTATTATTATTATTATTATCATCATCATAGTTATTATAATTGTGTTTTTTTTTTGTTGTTATTATAGGCGAACTTCGAGGTACCAAATTGTTCTGCTTTCAAAAAGAAGGTTTTTCAATCGGTGGGAAAAATGGAAAGATTTTAAATCATTTTTTACAACAGAATATGTATTTGGTAGTTCGAATAACACAAGTCCTTGCGAAAAGTATGGTTTCGAGTTAAGTGAGTGGAAACAATTTAAGAAGATTCGATTGGACCCTTCTTGGAAGGTAAATATTAAATTCATTATTCATTGTTATTATTTGTATGCAAGCACTAATTTTCCCATTTTTTATTCCAGGAGAAAAGAGATAAAGCGCAGGAAATTTCAAAAAAGAACGATGCTCCGCATATTCTATCTCGTGGGGGTTATGCCTTATTGGACGAGAAGATCCTGGAGAATAAAGCAAAGAAGTGACATGAAGAATTAATGCAATCTGGTGCTAGTGTTGATTCGGTTGTTGATCCTCCATCTCCTCCTTCACGTCACGAGAGGTTTAAGTTGGCTCGCACAAAAAAGTCGGGTGAAATGACATCCGATGCCGCAAGGGAGATTGCTAGGAAGATTATAAGTTTGTATTCAATATATTTAGATGTTTTAATTTATGTCCATCCCATCTAGGTTTTTAATTCCTTAAGTAGGAAACAAAAAAATTTAAATATTTTTAACAATTATTAATAAATTATTCCACTCACCTAAAATATTATGTTTTAATTAGTTTTTAAAACCGTAACATAACAGAAAGATCTAAAAATATCATTAAACAAGTACTATTTTGTTGTAGGATGAGTTGGAGGAGGAGCACAGAAATGGCTCTTTTGTTGTCGAGGGACGCAGGGATATTCTAATTGCTACTATTGATCTACCAGAGCACCCTGGACGTGTTCGTGGCGTTGGAGGTGGTGTGGGTATCCGAGAATACTTTGGCTCTCAATCATGCGGGTCCTCGTCATCCTTAACGCCTAAATTTTTGGGGCGCTTGAAACCCATGATAACCCAGGAGGTTAGATCTGAGATAGTCAAACAAGTCAAAAATGAAGTTAGATCCGAGATGGCCGAACAGATAAGGAAAGATGTTACACAACAGTTGTTGCAGTAATTCGCCCAACCAGTTGAAGTCACGAACACTCCAGTTGAGGTGGATCCAAATCTCGGTCGTAGTGGGAAAGGGAGTTGTGTTGGCCCTTCTAACATTCCAGCTCCTTCATTTCCCCCTGGTGACATTCCAGCTCGTTCGCCTCCCACTAGAGGTAATGATCGATGTGAGTTATATGTCGATGATCGTTCTTCTACCCATCTAATGTCCCTTGGGACAGTTCATGAGGGGGGTTCGATGCTACATGGGGTGCCTTTGTCGAAAGATTTGGTTAGAGTGGTGGTTGAGGACATTCAAGATGGTGATGCTCTCGTCCCGGTGCCAAGTGAAGAGGTAATCACGGTGAGGCAAGCACTAGGTGGTTTTATTGCATGGCCAAAACATCTTGTGAAGCCTATGTCAACACAGGTAATAATTGTTTATTTGCTAATTACACTAAAATAGAGTGTCAATAACTATTAATTTATGTTTAATGTTTTAGGATATCGAGCGACCAACAAAACAAGTTCGGACTGTTGATAACCCCGTTCCTGAATTGCTTACTATTTCTGCTCGCCTTTATAAGTGTCCATTTCGGGTTCCATATGATGCAAGCATTTTTGGATTTGAGAATGACATCCCAGTGACCATTCATTACCAAGAAGTTTTGGACTTCGTGCAAGGAAAAACGTGTCTTCAAATCTCGAATGTACAACTTTGGATCTTGTAAGTATATTTTAATTCTTTATTTAATTAATTTTTAGGTTCATTAATTGATTTATAACTTTGATTGATTACTTGTTGTCATGGATATATTAGGTTTTTGAAATCACTCGTTGTTGAGAACCGATCGGATGCTGTGTATGGATTCATTGAGCCTCTATCCTTACAAAATACAGGTAACAAGAAACATGCAAGCACTTTGGTCCCGTCCATGCTCAAACATATGCAGGAATATAAAAAACAAATATACCTGGGAGCATACCATCATAAGTGAGTACAACTTAAACTATAAGTTGTAGTATTACTGTAGGTTGCATGAGTACTTCTTAATAATATTCATTTCAAAATGCAGGCAACATTGGCAACTCTTCGTAATTTTGCCTCAAGAAGGGACTGTTGTGTGGCTTTGTTCAAATCACCATAAGCCCAACTCAAACATCAAATTGCTAGTACAAAGGTAAACTCTAGTTTAAAATACTTACAACATATAGAATGTGAACGTATGTTTTGGTTCTAAGCATGAAATAGAAATTGGGACAATAGATTGTTATAACGTCATTGGTAAGTTTGGTTGCATTTTGGATTTGTTTTTTGAATTTTGTTCTAAACGGCGGATTATATTGTTTAATTTTTTGAAATTGGGGACAATAAATTTGGATATTGTTATAATGTAACGTGTATTGTTATAATGTGCTATAATATTTCTATATTTTTTTAATAGTGTTGTGACCCCATTTAAGATGTTGAGTGGTGCGCATTTGAGTAAATCTAAGCAAGGGGTTAATTGGCTTTTTCCAAAGGTAACGTATTACGTTTCTTTGAATATATTTGGTTGTTACATTCATGATCATCGAAGGGTTTATTTTTCAATGAAACCTTATGTTTCTCTCACAGTGTAATAAAAAAGATGAAGTTTGGGAGTTGGGTTATTATGCCATGCTTTGGATGTGGACTATTGTTCGAGTGGGTATTACGGAAAATTGGCAAGAGGTAATATTTATAATATTTTATTTTATAGCAAGAATGTTGTAACTCTTTTTTTTTTAATTTCATTATTACTAAATACGTATATTAAATATTATTTGCAGATGTTTAGTGACCAACCATTTAGTGCTGATAGTATCAAAGAAATACAAGATCAATGGTCGAGATATTTCATTGACATTTATGATGGATGATTGGGGTATGTAGTAGATGTATACTCTTGAAGTTTAGGTTTCATTGTGAATTAATTGTTTTGGTTTGTTTTGAAGTTTGGTTGTTGGGTTGTTTTGAAGTTTGATTGCATTTTGGATCGTTTCGAAGTTTGATTACATTCTTGATTGTTTTAGTTGTGGATGATGAATTGGATTGAATTATTTTTCAGTTTGGTTGTATTTCAGATTGCTTAATTTGTGTATGAATTTGGTTGAATTGTTTTTCAGTTTGGTTGCATTTTAAATCAGCGGTTCAATTTTCATTTCATTTCAGATATTTCAAACAAAAAAAAAAAGGCAGGAAATCAGCACAGGTTCAATTGAACTATTTACGGCGGTTGTAAAAACCGCCGTAAAAAACACCAAATTAACGTCGGTTCTAATAACCGCCTTTAAAATGTATTATTAACGTCGGTTTTTAGGACTGACGTCGAAAACATTAATTAACGGTGGTTTTTAAAACTGCCGTAGAGCAATATATTTAACAGCGGTTCGAAAACCGCCGTAGAACAATATATGTAACGGCGGTTGATAAACCGCTGTAAATAGGTATTGTTCTACGGCGGTTTTAGAAACCGCTGTTAATTTGATATTTTCGACGTCGGTTCTACAAAACCGCCGTTGAAACTGTATATACTAAGGCGGTTTCTAAACCGCCGTTATAATAGACTCAGAACCGCCGTAAATCCTAACTTTTTAAGGCGGTTTTTAAAACCGCCGTAAATATTTACGGCGGTGGATACTAAGGCGGTTTTAAAACCGCCTTAAAATCCAAAAAAAACGCCTTAAATTGATTTCTGTAGAGTTGTATGGATAAGGTTGAGCAGCTGGGTCTAATATATACAAAATGCAGGGGCAAGATTATCAAAATGGTCAAAAACAACAAAAGTCCTGCGTCTCAGTCGATCGACCGCCTTCCTCAAAATTGGCCAACCTACTGCCGAGCAGTCGATCTTGGCTATGTCAGTCGATCGACTGGACTATCAGTGGATCGACTGCATGCTAGTTGATCGACTGGAATGGCTGCTCCCGGCTCGATTTTTCTCATTTCCGCTCTAAACATCCGCTGGCTGTCGCTCCTCATTCGCGTTGTGTTCCCTTGCTTGTCCATTCCAATCCGAGTCGAGTGGGATGCCCTGAGCTTGCGCGAGACCGCTTTGGTCATCCTACGGCCATAAATACAAAAACGAGTAAAAATATATGAAAAACTAATAAAAATCGCACAAAAGCTACAAAGACTTAAGAATCGCATAATTAGTAGTAGTCGTAGTAGTAGTAGTATTAGTAGTCGTAGTAGTAGTAGTCGTAGTCGTTGTCATAGTAGTAGATGTTGTAGTCGTATTCGTAGTCGTAGTCGTCGTCGTCACTGTCGTCGTCGTCGTCGTCGTCGTAGTAGTAGCAATAGTAGCCATAGTAGTAGTAGTCGTAGTCGTAGTAGTAGTAGTCGTAGTCAACCATCCGAGCTTTGTTCCTCACAATGTTGCCTGCCTCATCAGTTTTTTTCTTAAAGATCCACTTTGTCCCAGTGACATGAAAAATCTCTGGACGAGGGACTAAATCCCAGACATCATTTTTGGCAAATTGGTCCAGCTCCTCTTGCATTGCCTTTATCCAGAATTCATCCTTGAGTGCATCCTCCACACGTTTGGGCTCTGTTTTATATAGGTATAAAGATTCACGAATCTTAGAACAATTAGTAGACAGACAGACGTACCTGACCATTTCCTTAAAATTTATCTGTCGCCTTCTTGTACTTCTTTCATCTAAGACTCCGATCATTTGGCCCACAGGATAGTTTGTCTGAATTCTGGATGGGATGTCCCTTTGATGAAGGTCAATGGGGTCAGCTGGGTCTTCTTCTTTTGATTCAGAATCTGATTCTGCGGCGGCTTGAGTTGATGTTGTTCTGATGTTGTGTTCCCAGAACCAACATTGGTACCAACATCACTCAATTCTCTGGTTTCAGGACCTGCATCTCTGTTTTCAGTACCTGCACTATCATCTACATGAAGAGTGACATTATCTTGAGGGTTTTGATCATAAATCAGATCATTATCCTCGGTAGGTTTAACTCCACTCGTTAGATCATCGAACTTGACATTAACAGACTCAAACATGCTTCGAGTTCTAAGGTTAAACAACCTATATGCATGACTATTTTGGGAATAACCCATGAAGATGCACTTGTCACTTTTTGAGTCCAATTTAGCTAGATGATTTCTATCGTTGAGCACATAGCAAATACATCCAAACATATGAAAATAGCTCAAGTTCGGTTTTTTACCCAACAACAATTCATAGGGAGTTGCACATGACCCTGGTATGAAATAAGCCCTATTTATAATATGACATGCAGTATTCATAGTTTCAGCCCAAAATCTTTTTGCAATGCCATTGGAAATGAGCATAGTTCTAGTCATCTCAGCAAGAGATCTATTTTTACGTTCAGCTATGCCATTTTGTTGGGGGGTAATAGGTGAAGAAAACTCATGACTAATACCTTCCGAAGTGCAGTATTTAGAAAAAGATGCATTTTCAAATTCTTTTCCGGGATCAGTTCTAATCCTACCAATGTTCACATCAAATATTACACACAACCTCTTTGCAAGTTTTTTGAATGCTTCAAAAGTTTCAGATTTTTCTTTTAGAAATTCTACCCAAGTGAACCTAGAAAAATCATCTACAATAACTAAAACGTACCTCTTACCACCAAGGCTCTCGACTTCAAGTGGTCCCATAAGGTCCATATGAAGGAGTTCGAAGCAAGATGATGTAGTGAGACTTTGTTGTACTGAATGTGGCACCCTGACCTACTTTCCTTTCTGGCATGCCTCGCACACAGGAATGATCTTTGTGTTGAGCTTAGGTAGCCCATTCACAGCTTCTTCTTTGGCCAACCTATCCATCATCTTGTAGTTGATATGCCCAAACTTTTGATGCCAAACCTCAGCATCACTTAATTGAGAAAATCTGCAAAAAGTATCACTTTGGATTTGGTAGCAGTTATCTAAAGTCCTTTGCCCAGTAAGAATACACGGTCCTTTCTCCTAATAGACTTCACACTTTTTACGGTTGAATTTGACACTAAAACCTCCGTCGCACAGTTGACTTATGCTTATCAAATTTGCAGTAAGTCCTTCTACCAACAACACATTTTCCAGAGTTACGATTCCGGGAACATGGAGAGTTTCTTGACCAACGATTTGGCCATTTGCACCTCCACTATACTTTACCTTTCCACCTCGAAATCTGACAATGTTGGAAAGTAGTTCCTCTGACCCAGTCACATGCTTCGAGCATCCACTATCGAAATACCAGGCTCCAGGGACGTGGGGTATTGCACTTGATGTTATTTTCTTAACCCACACTTGTTTGAACCTAGTGTTGGTAACATGGGAACCAAAATGGGATTTTGCAGCTACCTTTATTCTTTGAAAATGTCTTCTCTTGCCAATAATCTTCCAGCAAAAAGGCCGAATGTGACCTGGTTCACCACAGTGATGACACACAAACTGTCTCCTTCTTTTCTTGTGGTGTTTGGACGATTTTTGTTCTTGGATGGATACTTGTGTTGGTTGATTCAGTTTATAACCAATTTCATGCTTTGAGTTTTCTGGGAAGCTGATCTCCAAGATTTCATCAAGCTTTGCCTTCCCTTTGTTCAGATTCGTGATAGTTTCTTGAACCTTTGTCAACTCGGTTTTCACCTTTTCTAGCTCAACATCCTTCTTGGTGAGCAACATTTCCAAGCGAACTATTATGTCAAGTTGATCATCCTTTTCCTTGGTTAGTTTTTCAACTTCTTTCATGGATCCTTGACCTTGAGTACCTATTTTTCCCAACTGACAAACAGTTGTTTATGCTCAACACTCAACTGCTCGTACTCTTCAAGATAATCAACAGTCTCTTCATTCAGGCATACGATGTTGGTTACGAGGTTACCAACATGGACGTCATCGTCCCACACAATATTAGTAAACAGGGATGGAACAGGTTCAGGTGAGTCGGGATCATTGACATCCTCAGTGAAATCTGTGGCAATCATGCTTTTTTTCCTGATAGTGTTAGCACACTCATTCTTGTAGTGTCCCCAGCCTTTACATTCGTGGCATTGTACCTCACTGAGTGGTTTCGGGGAGCTGGATACATTGGGAATTGACGATGCGGACTAAGATCTGGGAAGAGCGCGTCCAGTGAATTTTGGTGTAGAAGCCTGTGTCCTGGTCTTTTTGCTTGAGCCTCCAATGTTGTTCTTCTTCTTTAGAAAGTTATTGAAACGTTGGGTCACAAGGACAGTTCGTCTTCCTCAAGTGTAGTGGATCCATCTTTTTCAAAATCCCATTGAAGTCAAATTTCTCATCATGTTCATCATTGTCTGGGTTAGCATCGGAGGAAAAAGCAACATTCTTCTCTTTTGAGTTGGAAACAAGGTGTTCTATCTCATATTGCTTGAGGTTTCCAACTAAGGTGTTGTACTCTATATCATCAACATCTTTGGATTCTTTTATGGCAACCACCTTCATATTATATTTCTTTGTGATGGACCTCAGTAGTTTTCCCACAAGACGTGAGTTCGTTATAGATTCTCCAAGCTCTCTACACTCGCTTGCAACATCAGAGAGTCTCATGGCGTAGTCCATGATGGATTTCTTTTCGTTCATTCTCATTGTCTCGAAGGTGGACATCAACATTCTGAGCCTCGATCTCTTTACGCTCTGGGTGCCTTCACACACCCTTTGAAGTGCGTCCCATGCGTCCTTTGCTGAGTAGCAATTCTTGATGACTCTGTAGTAACTTGAATCTACATATCCACACAAAGTGTTGATGCATTTGGAATTCCAGTTTGCAGAAGCTACTTCGTCAGCAGTCCAATCTTCCTCTTTCTTGTCAATGGTATCACCTTCACCCCCAGACACGTGGCTTTTCCCATCCGATTAGAACAGTTCTCCATGCACGTTCGTCAATGCTCTTTAAGTGCCACCGCATCCTCTGTTTCCAGAGGGAATATTTATCCCCTTCGAGGATCGGAGGCCTTGGGTTGCCTTGAGCATCCATAGCACCTAAAAATAAGGATCAGTACTTAAAAGATTAAGTAACCTGCTCTAGATGCCAATTGTAAAATTTGAAGGTATATGGTTTTTAAAATAAGTCTCACTTTTATGATGTTGTTATCAATGTTAACCAACACTGATTACCAACATCAACCAGAGTTAAAATAAAAATATGCAGCGCAAATAAAACTTAAGAACACAGCAAATTAAATTCAGTTCACAAGTAAAAGTACTTGTAAACTTGGGTGTACAAACCCGAAAACTATATTACTTTATTGTTCACGGTCAATACAAAAATATAAAGTAATATATGAAAACTAAAATATCAAAACTTAATACTAAATACTTGTCGCCGTGATGACAAGATCTTCTCCGTTGGTTACGCAACTTCAAAGAACTTGATAATCTCGAACAATGACTCCAAGTAATCTTCACGTCCTTTCCTTATTGTGCGTCGTGCGTTGCGTCATGTTCTGCTTCAAAAATCCGTGCGTCTCAAAGTTCTCTCAAGTTTTAGGATTCTCTTGTCTTAAATAGACAATCCTAGAATCCTAAACTTGGTAAACAAGTAAAACAAATCCTAAACAAAATCTAGTAAACTAAATAAAGTCTTGTACATCAACTAGGAAACAAATAAAGTCCTAAATCTAATTCCCTAACTTATTATATGCCTAAGAAAGGCAAATAACAAAATATAAATTATTGTCAATAATAAATTTCTCAACAGAATTTATACACTGCATGTTAATTAGCTCATTTGATTGATACAGGCTTGTAATAGTTAGGCCATAACATATGTACCACTTTATGATACACTTGGTAATGTTTTACCTTTTTTATTAAACTATGTTACGAAGAATTCGGCATTATATCATCTTATAATGCTCGGTGCTACAAAAAATAAAATAAAATGCAGGTGCAAATACAATGGAGTTTATTATAAACCATGCTGAATCTTCTATAGCTTTTGTCCAAGAAACCAAGCTACAAAATGTGTGTCCTCTTTTTAAAATGTTAATATAGACCTTAGTTCATTATCAACCATGCTGAATTTTCTATTTACTCCTTTTGTCTGTTGTCTCTTAACCTATACCGCTCGAACCAAATACTCTGCCAAAACCTTGAGAGTGATAATCAACTGAGCTTTAGTGAGAAATTGCCTATTTATTTTTTGAATATTATTTTTCAAGCCCGGATGTCGCAATATAGACTTTTCCTTTGGTTACCCTTTTAAATTAGTTTTCATTTTCTTATTCCAAGTTAAATGATTTAAATTTTGAGGAATTTAGGTGGAGGATTTAATATATTGATTCGCATGAATTTGTCTTGAAAGTAATAAGCATCACCCGCTTCAGTTTTTACTAGCGCTTTCATCCGAATTTTACCATTATTGGTGGGGCTTCAAAACTGACAAGCGTCATCCACCTTTATTTTTAGTGGCGGTTTGAGCTGCCATCCGTATTAGATTGGCTTTAAATGTCGCCCGTATTAGTGGCGATCCAAAAGCGTCATCAATGACTTTTGAAACGTCACTAATTAGGTTTTCTGCACTAGTGAAAGTTAGTACTTCTATTACTCTAGTACTTAGTAGGATAATTAATTTGTAAGAACAATTGCCTTCATTCGATGCTCCTCTTGTCGGCACCAATGACTCGTATGTGCGTGTGGATAATTAACCATCAATTCAGTTTTGTGGATTTGAACTTCGGCGTGAAAACACCGTTCGAACCCTAGCACTCATGTATTTGAGAATTTTCACAGCTTGTGAAGGTTTTGAGGACAAATAAAATATATCCCAATGGACAGGAAATCAACTTTGAGAGAGAGAGAGAGAATAGCGTGAGAATGGAGAGGCGAGCATGAGATATATAGAGAGAAAAGAAGGGTGATTTCAGTCTTAATGTTATAAATATGTGTTGGTGGGCTAAAAGCTCATAATTAGGTTTTTATTGGTCATTTCTCCTTAGAGCATCTCCAATGCAATAATGTTGAAAGTGAAAAAATTGACACATGGCATAAAAATAATTATGTGGCATATTAAAATGATTATGTGGCACATTAAATGCTTGACATTGTCAAGAGCAATGTTAAATTCTAGACATTGCTCTTGACAATGTCTACAATTAATTTTAAATATATCATCCAATCATATTATTTCTCTCTCTTTATTTTTTCTAAAAATAAATAAAATAAATTATCACATATATAACATTAAAGATATCGTCCAATCATGTTATTTCTCTCTCTTTATTTTTTCTAAAAATAAATAAAATAAATTATCACATATATAACATTAACATTTATGCATTGGAGAACTTTTTTTATAAAATGTTAATGTCATTTGCCACATAGGTTCAATTAACACTATTGCATTGGAGATGCTCTTATAATGCAAAATCATTGTTAGGCAAGTTGAAAAGGAAAATAAAATTATAATGGACCTTAATAAAAAAAACATATAAATTGGTTTATGATTTAAACACGCACACCTGCACACGCATAAAACATGACTCGCCCCCTCTCAAAGAAAAGGGTGAATGCTACTAAAGTTATGCACTCGTGATTTAGATATACATGAAATCATTATAGCATGAACCTGTGTGCACTGTAATGGTGCATCAAATAATTTCATTTATCATCATATATAACTTATATATATCACCACATCTAATTGATACATATACACATAAAATTGATATATATCATCACAAATAACTGAAATTCTAAATCTAAAATCTAATACCCTAAAATGAAAAAATAAACTCTAAAATGAAAAATTAAATTCTAATAATAGAAAACTAAATCCTAAATGAAAAAGTAAACCCTAAATTATAAATTTTTACCATATTTCATCACATATAACAAATATATATCATCATATATACAACTGACATATCATCACATATAATTGAACTGATACAATGATAGATTTCTGTCGGCACTCTAAAATTGAAAACTAAAACCCGTGGAAAATTAACCATTAAATGAAAAAATAAAATCTAAAAATTGAAACGAAAATTTAAATTCTAAAATTTTATCATATATCACCATATATAACTGACATATATAATATCACGTATAACGGACATATATCATTACAAAGCAATAAAAAAAAATTGAAAAGTACACCCGAATTTATATAATAAATGCCCTATAAATGGGCTCTGATTCTCAATAATTCCATCTTCGATTCCCTTCCAATAGAAGTCAGATTTCCTAACAAGAAGGATTATTCAACCTAAACGTGACAACCCTACTAATTTTCAAGATTTGAATCCTAAAATACATAATATTCATCTGTACAACATATGATAACATTTTATAAGGGTGTTGATAAGGGTTCGAATCCTGAACCTCTCAAATTGTTTGAAATTTATCTTCTACTTTTTTTACCACCTGATCAAACCTATTAAAAAAAATCTTTACATGATCCTTGGCCACTACTTGCATGGCCAGCTGTTTTATACATTCTTTGTTCACGTAAATTAGTAGCTTTTGGCATGAAATTTTGCCTCCAAATCCTCGACAAATTGATCAAAGTTTCTCTCCGATGACCCATCCAATGCTTCTCGTATTGCCACCTTTACATTACCCGCCTCCGTCCTTAAACTCTTTGAAATAGAACCTTCACTCATAAAACTCTTAATTTTCTCAGCAACTTCAATCCTATCAACCGAAATCCCATCACAAAGACTAATCCCAATCTTCCAATCATTGACCACTAATTTCCGATTAGTGATCTGATCAAATGCTATCGGATAACAAATCATCGGAACGCCACACCACATGCTCTCCACTGTGGAGTTCCACCCATTATGCGTCAAAAATCCTCCAACGGCCGGATTCGAAAGAACCGTAATTTGGTTACACCAAGGAACTATCAACCCTTTATCTCTAATCTCGTTTTCGAATCCAACGGGCAAAACATTAGCATCACCAGAGTCAAGGATACCATCTCGAACAACCCATAGAAAGCTTACTTCACTAAGCAAAAGCCCATAAGCTATCTCTTCAATAATCTGCTTGCTAGTATGAACAAAGCTGCCAAATGAGACGTACAAGACCGAGCCGGTGGACTTGGATTCAAGCCAGTGGGTGCAGTCCGATTCGGACCATAAACTCTTGTTGACGTTATCTGTGGCGGGATTTTTGTAGAAATTGATTGGGCCAATTGCATAATTGGGCTGGTATTTGTTGAGAGCAGATAATATGTCTGATTCTAATTCTTCAACCGTGTTATGTAATATAAAATCTGCTTTCTTTGCTTCCTGAAACGCCGGCGACAACGCTTTGTAAAATATATCTGATGAGTCGGATTCCTTAAGATATGACATCAAGTCCTTTGTGTTTATTGACTTAACTCCAGGAATATAATTTATTTCCTCATTTTTATCTGGGGACAAGAAAGTACACACAAATTAAAACTCGCCACAGTATTTCACTATGTCCAGAACAAAATGGCACAAAATTTGAACTATTTGAAATTGGCAAAAACAAAACATATAGGACCCCAGAAAAAAAAAAAGCTTTGACCAGACTTGTTACAAGACCAAAATTTTTTGGACTAGAAATGTTACATGATGATATAATTTTATTGGTGTCGATTTCTTTATTTTTATTTTAGCAAAATATTTTAGTATTTACCTATCTAGACATTGTGCTATTTTAGTAAATAGATTTTTTTTCTAAGTAATTTAGTTAGAGTAAGATTAATTGTAAAGTACGAAAGTGTATTTCTTTAACTATCTTATTCCTTAAAATATCAAGATATTCATTATAAAAGTAAGAGAAGATATAGTTCATTGGGGGCTCGTGTTTATCAAACTTGAAGGTTTTACAAACGATTCTACGCTGATTCAATTGATCTGCTCATTCAGACATGTCAGCCACCAGAATTACACAAACATCGAACCTTATATAATCAAATATTATTAGTAGGTGTAGGCCACTTACAAGACCAAATGTGCCACTAACTTGTATTAACCGGACCATAATTGCAATTAAGCCTGTAAAAGTACATGCGTACCTTTACATGGGAAATGACCCCTTTCTGTCAGGAGGTCCCAGTGGTAAAGTAAAGAGAAAACCAAAGCGGGTTCGGTCCAGAACGAAACATTCACGATATTGTACTTGTCGGCAATGGTTGCAGGCCACGCATATACAGTGTCGGTCACCAAGAAAGGCACAATGAGTGGCTCAGACTGAATCATCTTCCCAACAAATTGATCGACACGAGCCGGAAAATCACGAAACAGGATCTCCCAATACTTCTCAAAGTGGAGTTCTCGATCAAAATCCAAAGGCAAACCATCACTGATCGTTGCGTAACGTACGTCAAGACCTGATTCTCGGGCTTCTGAAAAGAAATCGACCACTTCGCCATTACTGGTGCTATGTTGGGCTTTAGACAATTTATGGTGAACGAATTCGAAATGAGCAAAAGTTACGGTAAAGTCCTTAGAAGCAAGCTTGATAGCTAGATTGGTAAATGGATTGATATGTCCTTGGTATGGGACTGAGATCATTATGGCATGGCCTTTGCTCTGCCTTGCCATTTTTTTTTCTTCTTCTTTTGCCTTTATTGCGTTTTATAAAATAAATATTTAGCCAGTGGGCGTTGTTCATATATATGTAGATTATGTTTGTGTGGCGCTGAATGGTATAGATGGGGATGGTGAATTGCATGCGATCGAGTAATAATACAATTGGTTGTTTCAAATCAAGATAAGGATTGATGATAACTGGAGGAAATAAGAATTTGACAAGGCAGTACATATTAGGACCAGCAGAGCTTGTATTATAAATCGGAGCTTCAATTATTGGATTAATGACCCGGATATTTGTACAAGTACGAGACACAGATATGATACAACGTATTTTTAAAATTTTAAAAATGCTTGTAACACACACATACACGAGACAGTATATCATGCACTCAGGTGCACCCTATAATTTAATTTATCACACGTATAACTGTTATATATCATCACATATAACTGGTACATATCATCACATATAAATGATACATGTCATCACAAATATTTGAAATTCTAAATTTAAAATTTAAAATTTAAAATCTTAAAATTAAAAAAATAAATCTAAAACAAAAAAATTAAACCCTAAAAATGAAAAATTAATCCCCTAAATGAAAAATTAAACCCTGAATTGACTATTAAACTCTAAATGCTAAATTTCTATCATTTATCATCACATATAACTGGCACATATCATGATATATAACTAACGCATATCATCACATATAACTGGTAGAATGATAGATTTTGTCGGGATCCTAAAATAAAAAATTAAATTAAAAAAATAAAAAACTAAACCTTAAAATGAAAAATTAAACCCTAAAAATGGAAAACTAAAGCTAAAATGTAAAACTAAACCCTAAAATGGAAAAATAAAACCTAAACTCTTAATTTTTGTCACATATCATCACGTATAACTATCACATATCATCACGTATAACTATAATAGTTATATATCATCACGTAATACATGGTGCACTTAGTAAGGTGCACTCAAGTGCACCTAATATATTGCGCGCGCGCGCGCGCACACACACACACACACACACACACATATATATATATATATATATATATATATATATATATATATTAGGTAAAATTTATAAGCTAATATCATAATCTAATTAATCTAAAATTTTATATAAACCGATTTCTTAAATGTGACAAATCTCATAAACACATTAAAAAATATGATGTAAAAAATAATCTTATAACTTTTAATTAGAATCTTTATAGTAACATATAAATATGTAGTCAGTATCTCATAAAGTATTGAATACAATACATATTTGTTATGAACACGTCGTACTCACGTAAGTATATGTGCTTAATAGCCCAATGAATATGATGTCGAATGCGTGCAGTTGAGTATTTGACTGTCGAGGATCGTGTTAAGGGTGTATTAAATAGATCTTTTAACATTTTGATATTTTGCAATTTATTAATATTCTTCTTTCGTTTGAAGTAAGTTTGTCTTCTACAAGTTATCTTCCCGTATTAGGTGGTATCAAGAGCTTTGGCTTTTCCCTAGCAATGGCTAACCAAGACGGAGCGAGCGCTACTCTCGCTGATGTGCTTAAAGAGATTAGAACTATGGCAACCGTGATGCAAGAGCTTTCGATTCGTGTGGAACAGATAGAGACTAAGTTGTAGACTGTGTGCGTTATTTCGGAAACAAGAGGTTGTGGAAGATGACACCGAGAGAGTTCCTCACAGACCGATCCAACGAGGAGGATTCATTAGATAGGGATTTTTCACACTACAAAAAAAACAGTTAAATGCTGACCGGTCTGACCCATCAACATACCCGTCAGAAAATGAATGCTAATGGGTCAGGCCCGTCAGCATTTTTTGCATCAGTAAATGATTTGCTGACGACATTAATGAACCCGTCAGCATTTTCTGACGGCTTCTTAACGAGTTTTACCCATCAGCGAAACACATAGCCATAACCCGAGACCCGTCAGCAAAATGCTGACAGTTGTGTAGGCCATCATCATATACTGGCGGGTTATACCCGTCAGGAAATTCGAATTTTACTGACGGGTATTTGCCGTCAGCATATGCTGACGGTTTCTGCCCGTCAGCATTCTCAAGTTTCATTTTATTTTAGTTTAATTGAAATTTTTACTTGTTTTTATTTCACATATCAATAATTCAATAAGAATAATAATTTACATTTCCCCAAAAAGATATAATATTAAAAATTAAAACATAAAATTAATTAATAATTTTATCGTATAATTTATAAAATACAAATAAACTACCAAATATAAGTAGTATTCGTTCGTAAAGAAACTAAATCGCAGCATCATCAGCAGCAGCAGAAGGATGATCAGGAGGCTTCTTGTATCGCCTTATACTTCTCGTCGATCATCTTTTATTTCAGAAGTTTGTAACCTCTACGAGGCCACCTCTGTGGACATTTGTTATTTGATTGGACAGTCTGAGGCTTTTCCCTTTTTGCCTGCGACAGAGAAAAGATGAAACTTCAATGGAATTTTGATTAAAATATTTTCCTAAATCATATTAAAAAGAGCTGAACTTACCTTGTATTCGTCAGTCTGACGCGATGCAACAAAAGCATCCTAAATTTCTGGATCGAGCAACTGGTAGTTATTTACATACAGGGGCACGTTTGTTTTATCTCCAAAAATGTAATTAGTTGCCAGGTTAGTCTTGAAGACAGTTCAACGACCCACGACAATATTACCAGAACCTGAACAACATAAAAGCAAAATATTTTACAGAACAAACTAATTAAAAACACAATTTTGAAATAATCTAAACCAATTTGTACAGCTAATCCTCAGATTCATACACAAACCTCAATCTTAGAATTAACAAATTTTAGTCTGACACCCCATTTGGACAGATTAATTTAATAAAGCTATTATTCTTTAGAAAATTGAACTATCAAGAATCAATGTGATATAAAATGATCTTGTAATGTTTCATAAATATTGTCAAACTATGATCACTTAAATTCTGTCTCTCAACTGATTTTGGTAAACCAAAATGGTCTGGACTACTAACTTACGAGCTACAGAACTAACATTTCAATTTTGCTAACAAATACATAATTTATATTTTTTTAAAACATTCTAGCAAGACCAATCACTTTAAAGATATATAAATAAAATAAATAAACAAAAAGAAAATATTTGTCCATGAATGAGACAAGGCAAAATGATGAGGAAATTGATGGGTACAATCTCATTCTGAATAACTTGAAAACTCAGTCCGGACTCAAAACACAAGTATTTCCCTTCAAACAAAACATAAGCTCAAAGATTTGCAACTGTTTGTACTTTGTACAAGCAAGAAAAAAATAATCTTAATAATTCACCAGAGATGGCTTATCAGATTCAACCCATTACAAACACTTTAATTTGACAATTTTCTAATTTGTAAAAACTAAATCTAGAGATTTCTCGCAAGTAAAAAATGGAAAAAAGATATTAGGGTAGTAGACGTCATACCAAAATCGCTTGCCAAATCAGCTCCTTCGTGTTGTCATGCACGTTCTTCCAAGAATCTATCATGATGCTGGCATATTTTCATCCCAAGACCCCAAGGTAACTGATAAAGTTGTCGATATTACCCTTGTTGGGTCCAACAGCCTCCAAACGACGATCAAATTCTACCTTCACTTTACCCGGGGTTTCAAAGTAAGACTTGCCATGCGAGTCGCCTTGCCACTTCTTGTATGGGCTGGCAGACCTAAAGGGCCCTGCTGTTCGGGAGAGTGGAGCTGACCATCATCTCCAATGTCGCCTCCATTCCTGTTACGCAATAAAATAAATGATGTCAATAAATCAATAAATGACTAATATTTGTAAATAAATGACTAATATTTTTTGGTATGTATCTGGTTAAAGAATCTCCTCTGATAAATTAATTAATTAATTAAGAGACATAAAATAAAACTATATCAAACATTTTAGAAGGAAAACTTAGGTTTTGATTTTATTTTGTTTTTATTTAAATAACCCAAAGAAGGAGAAAAAATATAGTTACAACTTCAGCAGCCATAATCATATGACTCGAATTCCAACCAAAACCAACAAATTTTAGGGGAGCAAAGGAAAAAAAATTATTGGATAATTCACACGTGAAATATGAGTATGAATTAATTAAAATGAGTTATCAATTGGACAGGAACACAGAAGGTGGTGTAGGATGAAAATTAAAATTAAGAAACATTAGTTAGGAAACAAACTCAACTCCCAAGAACAAGAAGAAACGGAAAGTGATGAAATGGTGAAACTCTTGAGATGGTAAAGCGATTCTTGAAAGCGATATTTAGGGAGAAGGGAAAAGTCTTCGTAGGTAAGAAAATGAAAAAATGAAATTAGAATTTGAGATTCTCACCAAGGGTTAGAGGACTACAGTCCCAAATTTGAGCTGCTCCTGCCGAGAAATTACGAATTGGGTCGCCTGCTGCGTTCAGTATCAAATGACAGGACTGTGGTGGTAAGATACAGATTTGGCGTCAGTGGTTATTGAGATGGTAGCGATTGTAGGTTGATGGGGCGGGTTGTGGTGGCAATTGCAGGTTGATGGTGGCGGGTTGTGGTGGCGATTGCAGGTTGATGGTCGGGACGTGTTGTTAGAAATGGGGGTTGAATCGGAGGAAATTCGGGGAGATTTAGATGACGGTTTAATGATGCAGCTGGTGGTGGCGATTGGAAGATGACGGCCGGTGGTGGTTGGGAATGGTTGGAGGGGGTTGAATCGGCGGAGCAGACGAGAAGAGGTCGATCTGTGGATTAGGGTTTTTTTTGGGTTTATTTTTTAATCATAAAAAAAATCGATTTTGTGGGTATATTAAATCCAGAAATAATATGACATACTAGAATGCCTTTTTAAAGACGTTCTGAATAATACTTTGCAGAACGTCGTTTTTAAAGACGTTCTACATATTTAAATACCATAACGACGTTTTTAAAGACGTTCTAGATATTTAAAATATCAGAACGGCGTTTTCAAAGACGTTCTAGATATTATCATACCAGAATGTTTTTTTTAAGACGTTCAAGATAATTAAAATACCAGAACGTCTTTTTAACGACGTTCTACATATCCAGTATACCAGAATGTTTTTAAAAAAGACGTTCTGGTATGTGACACTTTTATTATAAAAATATCACCGCCTGACATTCTAGAACGCCGCCTCCTGATGCATTTTAGAATATCTGTTGTAGAATCTCTTTTTTGTACTAGTGTCGGTACCGTTGATTGCGGAACTTTGGCTCTGTGGCCAGCCTATGCCAGCTGCATAATTCGGCAGCTTTTTTGTGGGTACACTACTATAACATACAGCCATTCACTAAATGCATAGTTGAAATAATTGGTGGTGATGTGGTCCTTTGATAATCACATGCGAACTATTGTATGTCTGATGTCCCATCGAGAATTGCAAAAGAACACTCTTCAAAATTATAGTCAGGTTTTGGTATTTAGTGATATTAATCACAATCACTACACACATTGTATTCAAAGAAATTAAATTTTACTCCCGAAACATGGGAGAAAATCAAAATCTGAAAAACCTTCATCATATCATAATAATCCCACCTCCTTTCCAAGGCCACATAAACCCTTCAATCCAATTAACCCTACAGCTCGCTTCAAAGGGCTTCATCGTCACCTTCATCAACACACAAGCCACTCATCACCAGATCACAAAATCGAAGAGCAGAGAAGGAAACGACGACGTATTTGCTGGGTCGGGTCTGGATATCCGTTACAGGACAATCAGCGACGGGTTCCCGTTGTCCTTTGACCGGTCTTTGCACCGGGAACAGTTCATGATGGGGCGGATCCATGTTTATCCGGCCCACGTGGATGAAATTGTGGGGCAGCTTGTGGGTTTGGACCCCCGGCCCACTTGCTTGGTTGCTGATACTTTTTCGACCTGGGGAGACGATGTTGCCAGGAGATATGGGCTCGTGTTCGTTTCATTGTGGACTCAGCCTGCGCTGGTATTGTCTGTGTACTGCCACGTGGACTTGCTGAAGAAAAATGGTCATTATGGTTCAAAAAGTGAGTAAATCAACCCCAACTCTCGATTTTGATCTTTTTTTGCTCAATTTGTGTATTTCATCAGCTGGAGCTGGTTTGGTTAACTGTGATTTGAAAGAGTATGGACTTTTTATAGAGTCTTAATCCTAATCTTGTGTGTTCTTAATCTACTTATTAATCCAGATTTTTACTCTGTTTCACTTCCTAATTCATGTCTTAATTATTATTAAAAGATATATTTATATTGTACTCTTGATTATTTTACGGATAAGATTTTCTATAGTAGTATATTTTTAATGATCATCGCTTGTTTAAAAAGAAAATCAAATTATGTATGAAAATTAATATGATAAATTTCTGGCTGATTTCTTTTTTTTTTCCTTTTATGAGGATTTTAATTATTAGTTCTAGTTTATATTTCATTATAACGCGTCTAATTCATCCGACCAGATAAAAAAGAAAGTGTAGTCCCAGATTAGGAGAACTTTTATTAATTAAGTCATCTTAGCTCTCATCATTTACAGAGTGTAATCTTCTTTTCAACACAGATAACCGCAAGGACACCATAGATTACATACCAGGTGTGAAGCCACTCGATCCACAAGACCTAGTATCATATCTCCAAGAAACCGATACATCGACAGCTATGCACCAAGTAATCCACAAAGCCTTTTCAGATGTAAAAAAGGCTGATTTCATCATCTGCAACACTGTGGAAGAACTTGAGCCCGAATCCATTTCCTCCCTGAAAGAAATTCGACCCACATATCCGATTGGGCCCTTATTTCCATCTCACTTCACTAGCCCATCTGTAGAAATGAGCCTATGGTCCGAATCAAATTGCAACCGCTGGCTCGATAATAAGCCTCATGGCTCGGTTTTGTACGCTTCATTTGGAAGCTATGCACGTATCAATATAGAAGATATCGAGGCGATTGCAAACGGGCTTTTGCTAAGTGGGGTCAATTTTATTTGGGTCTTGAGGCCCGACATAGTGAGTTCTGAGGTAACAGAAGTGCTGCCTGATGGGTTTCGAGAAAGCGTGGGAAATAAGGGTTTAGTTGTGCCGTGGTGCAAACAGAATGCGGTTTTGTCGCATCCTTCCGTTGGAGGATTTTTGACACACTGTGGGTGGAATTCGATATTGGAGAGTGTTTGGGTTGGTGTGCCGTTGATTTGTTTCCCTTTGGTTGGTGATCAAATAACGAATCGGAAGGTGGTGGTGGATGATTGGAAAATTGGGATTAATCTTTGCGAAGGAAAAAATGTTTCGTGTAATGAAGTTGCGGAGAGGATTAAGTTGTTGATGAGTGGAGGGACGTCTGATGAGTTGAGAAAGAATATTGGACGAGTTAAGAAGCTCTCGAAGAATGCATTGTCGAGCATTGGATCGTCGCGAATAAGTTTTGATAAATTTGTGGAGGATGTGAAAGCAAAAATTGAGAATTATCATAGTGTGAAGAAATGATCACATGACTCTTCTCGTGAAGTATAGAGGGATAGCAAGAGAAGATGCTAAAATAGAGGGATAGTTTCTCGGGGTACACCGGGCATTCATACACCTGATATGTGAATGAGTGAGTAGCAAGTGTCTCAATATCTAAAAAATTGAGCACGTGTGAATAATAAAACTATGTCAAGTGCATATTCAAGATTTGGTTTGAAGGAAAGGACAATTTTCTTAAACTATAAAAACCTCAATTTTAAATATGAATTCATTATTAAACTTCATTCATTAGCTTATCTACAAAAATATACTGTCAAAACAAGCGTGATTGGTCTCTCGTGATGGTATTTTCTTTTTAACTTTGAAAATGAAAATAATATTTTTGAACAAAAGTGAAGAAGAAAACCCAATTCAATATATTTGAGACACAATCAAGACAAAATACATGTAAATCAAATGGAAATATTAAAAATCAATCAATATCAATCATAAGTTTAAGCATAAAATAAATCTCATCGAAACATATAAGTAGTTTAGTTCATAATGAGGGTAAAATTAAAGAAGTGTGGAAAGATAAAATCAAAGAGGGAAAATCATATTTACAAGTCTTCATATTCATAACAAAAATAAAGGATAGGTCTCCTGTAAGACCAATCTCGTACTATGAGGTCAATTTTTACGATATCTACTAATTGACCTTCTCCAACTCATTCGACTAAGCTCAACTCATTTCTTTAATTAAAAATAAAAAAAAATATATATATATGATTTTCTATTTCTCTCTCCAATACAACCACACTCTTGCTCCTCCCTGTTGCCAGACTCCGACTATTACTGCCGCCTACCGCTCGCTGGTCGTCAGCAGCCACCACCACCAATTTTCACTGTGAATATTTTTTTACAAATTTTATACCAGTTGAACGGTCTATTTTCCCTCGTTTTAGATTCGGAATTGAAAGTATGATTTGATACTCCAATCACCATAAATTTGAGGTCAAAGTCACAAAATCATCAACTTTGACCTCTGATCTATAATGCTTCACTGGCCAAAAACTTCGATCGATTGCTACCTATCAACTCGTCATGTTCCACTCTAAAGTATTGCAAAATAAAAAAAGAAAGAAAGAAAAAGGAAAAATAAAGTCACTGGAAAAAATTTCAAAATCTGCCTAGTTTTTAGTATTGCAATACTAGTTAAAAGTATTACAAATTCATCAAAAAGTTTTTATATTTTTATATCTTTTTTTTTTTACAAAAGTCAAAGTATCATAAAATATTGTATAATTATTACGAATATAGTTAAAATATAACATTTTCTATAATTTAATCTCTTTTACTTACATCTTTGCCTATTACATTTAAAAATATTACAAAAATTTATAGCGTATCACCAAATATAATAAAAGTATCGCATATTTTCTAATACTTGTACATTGTACTAAATTTTGTAATATTCGATATTGACATAAAAATAAATTATACTATATATTCTTATTATCTAAAGTTGTTATACTTTTAAATAAATTTGTGATTCTTTTATAATAATTTTTGATACTCCTATATTATACACCATATAGGAGTATAATATATAATAAATTTGTGATTATTTTAAAATATATTTATGATACTTTTATAGTAATTTGTAATACTTTTACAATAATTTTTAATATATTTATATGAGAATATCATATCAATTTGTAATACTTTTGCATGAGTTTGTGAAACTTTTAGCTATTTTTGTAATACTTTTAAATTCTTGATGCAATTTATTTTATATAATATTTTACTCATAACTATAATACTTTTAGTTCAAGTTATAATACTTTAATTACATTTGTAATACTTAGAATTATCTATTTTAAAAAAACATATATGCAATTATAGAAATTAGATATCAAATTTATGTGATACTTTAACTACGTTTTGTGAATTTTTGAAATTTTTGACTCATTTTGTAATACTTTTAAATTCATAATGCAATCAACAATCCCACCAATCAAAAGTCCAAAAAATCAAGTACACCATCAGCACCCACACCCCTGCTACCCACTCCAACACCTCACCACCCAAAATCTGCTACACCACCTGCAAATTGATAAAATCATTTGCAAAAGCCACATTAATACAATATAAGTTTATAAAAATATCTCAGCACCTGCACACACCATATCACCGACACAACACTTCACTAGCGACACACATGCACACATACATCAACACTCACACTATAGCTCAAAATTACAACTGCTGAGAGAGAGAGAGAGAGAGGATGAAAGAAAAGAAAAAAAAAAGAGAAAAGAGGCCTACCTTCGTCGGTGCCGATTTTGACAGTGATTTGAAAAGATAAATTAGGAAATTCGTAGATTACAATGTGAGGAGTTGAGTGGTGATTGCGGATCCAAAATTGACTCGATGAATCATCGTAGATTAGAGGTCAAAACTAATAATTTATAAGATTTGACCTTCAATCTACGAAGATCGAAACATCAAATCATAAATCGAATTTTGGATATTGAATGAGAGATTCGAGATGATTCAAATGATATAGTATTTTTTATCGCCGGAGGACAGTGGCCGCTCGGATGATGGTGGCCGGCGGTGGCCATGAGTGAGTGCGAGAGAGAAACATAAAAGAGAGGAGGCGGCTTGGCTGAAATCACATAAAGGCGGACGGGTTGGGCAGAGGATGGATTCGATAAATGTGCATGGTAAAAAATGGCCTTTCATACTATGAGACCAATCTAATCCAAGTATTTTCCAAAGATAAATTATACTTCTCTAATGAATCTTCGATGGCACAAGGGGTTTTCTTCAAAAACGGTTTCAATTGCTTCTTGTCTCCTACGCACGCTTGTCGCGAATGATCATGATCGAGTAATTCTCTAGCCTTCAAATACAGATAATAATGACATAGTGGTAATTTTTAGGAAAAATTGTTTTTTTTAAATATTATATTGCCCACTTTCCAAAAAACATACACAATATTGATCATCATCAAAACACGTCCGCTACCTTGATAAATTTATCAAAAAAAAAAACTAATTTTATCATGTTCTAGCCCAAGTAGTGATCTGGCAGGATTATTTATCTTTCTATCATTTTTCTATAATTTGAAATGTTAAAAAAGAAGATAAAATATGACTTGTCTATTTTGCCCCTCTGTAAAAAGTAGAAAATTCAATTTAATCCTTGGGTCAAGTTTTAAATTACATAAAAGATATTTCTTTTTTCTTTTTTTCTTTAGTGTTATCTTTCTTCCTTTTCTTTTCTTTCTCGTTGTCATTTTTCCTATCCAAAACTCCAGGAGGAGTAAATCTGCGAAAAATCAAATTCCAAAAAACTGTGTTTAAAGACCGACTATTAGCACATCCGTTTCATGCCCACAGACCACGTAAGTACTTCGATAAGAAATAAAGCCCACGGGGCCCAAATTACAGCCCAGTAGTCCAATACAAGGTTTGGACTTGTTTTGTAAAAAAACAGCTACCAATGAAAAACACGGTCATGCTTAATAGCGTGACCTAATTGTGTTTCTCGTGCTCTTCTACACATGAGCATCTTTAATTGCTCTAAACATGTTTAAATCCATTCTTCTTCATCGCACCTACAGAAATAAAAATATTTCTTATTTGTTTTAATTTAATCAAAACAAAATTTATATTACTAAATATTAATATCATACTACCCACCCACGTGCGCCACTAGTTGTTAATGATCGCAACTAGCTACCGGCCATCAATAGCCGTCGGTTGAATTTCGTACTTCATAATCGAATATCATACTACATTGTGAAATTTCTTACTATTGCATCAAAATCCATACAAAGCCGCACCTAGTCATTGGCCGTTGTGTGTCAAATTTTATACTATATCATGGAATTTTATACTATATCTTGAAATTCATATTACTTTGTACAGTTTCATATCAATTGAAATTCATGCTATATAAAATATTTTTTTATACCAAAATTTTATATTATAATACAATAATCTTGTTTTCAATATAAGACTACCGCTATGAAATCTCATACCGTACTTGCTAAATTTCATATTAACTCTATAAGATTTCATCATAACCTCATTAAATAACATACTGATGCTATTAGGTTTTATACTAACTGACAAACACATTTTTATGTGTATATTGGAGCTTACTAAGATTGTGCATTAACAAATTGTTTAGATCCTGTTTCAAATTATTTGAAAGTTTTACTTGTTTCATTTTGTATGACTTTTTTCGATTGATTTTGGCAAGAATTGGGCCTAAACAGAATAAAGGGGTGATGAATAAAAAGTTTTGTCTTTAAGAGCTGAAGCTTGGAGTCCCTTTGGCTTGAAAATGAGATCAGCCTATAAGATTTTCAAAATTTTGCATTAAAGTCAATGATTGTGGTCAACTATAGCGACTTCAATGTTGACCACGAGAAATGGATGATTTTCGGCGTTGCCGTCGTGATCGTGGCACCGCCCGAACTAGTGGATGGTTTTTCAGTACATGCATCATGGCATAATGTAGCAGTCACGATGCAACCTGCAACGAGCCTAGAAACATTACAAAATGACCTTACTCCAACTTTAAGGCCAAGATTTGACTTAAAGATATATGGAGGGAGATGGAAAACTATCCAAGAACATCTCATAGTGAGTATTTGAGTGAGTTGTTAAAAGAATGTGAGCAAGTTGGGCAAGGAACACAAAGATCAATGGATCACTTCCAAAATTCTTGGGTTTTGAATTCTTTATTTCTTTTTATTGCTAATTAAAACTTCTCGATGAATTGCCTAAATAATATTTAAGCTATGTCTAGCTAAGTTTCTTAGTATATGAGGTTTGAAACGATGAATGTTTTGATTTTCTTTGTGATTTTCAATAAAGTCAAGTATGTTCCTTCCATTATTTTTGTGTTTGTGAATCATTTCTTAGGAAATTATTATGGTGCCGTAAAGGCACTATACCGCTCAGCCCCCCTGCATTTACGTCCCTTGATCTTACCATTATCCATAACCAACTTTAGATCTAATGGTTCTGATTAAGTGGGGAATGATACCTTCACGGAACCGTAGAAGTCCCCCATTTCTTAATATCGTGATTTATTGATTATCTTTTATGATTGTTTAGTTGCAATAAATTGAATCAAGAGATAAGATTTATTCTTACGCTTTCATATACAAAACAAGTAATCAACAAAACTAAGAGGTTTGAGATTATACGTGAAGTTTATAAATCTTTCATACGTTTCGGAGTTATAATTACAATTTCTATTAAAGATATTATTTTGTGCTTATGATCAATGGTTTAATCATTTTGACATAAAGGTTAAACTATTTATGGGATTAACTTATAATAAATTGAGTCAAGAATAATATTTGATGAATTGAAATAACACTGTACTGAATCACTCATTGAAAACTTTGGAACCCTTCTCTCATAATTCATTCTCTTTACTTTGACATTGATATTGAACCTGGCAACTAGTTATAGTAGTTTATATCATTTTTGTTTGTCGGTCGTTTATTGACAAAACAAAATCCACTTATTTCATATAAGTTAAAATAAAATTATGGTATCATAATTATATTACTTGTTAATTCAGAGTTATTGGTCCTTGTGGGATAAGAATGCTCGCCAGTTTTCTATATCTACGCCATACACTTCCAGTTAGATAATTAAATAAATTAAGCGAACACTAATTCTGTAAAATTTCATACTAATCATATTAAATTGCATAAAACCATATTAGATTTATTCGGATCCTCGCTACAATAGAAAACACTTGTGTAAAAATAATCTCGGTGATGTTGAGGAATTACAGAGTCTCAAGAAAATAATCCCCAAGTGCAAACGTAGGAACTTACTCGATTATATCAGATGTAAAGCTATTTATGAGTCATGTGAAATGCTAATTTAGAAAAAATTCAAGATTCAAGGGAACACAAAAATAACAATCACATGCCTTTATAAATTTAAATAACATTTTACATTACAGAAATTAGCATTTTATATAATATAATATAGCAGAGTTTCCTATGTTCTCCATCTAGAGACTGGTTCCCATATGATCCTAACCCTACACACACGCGCGCACACACACACATATTTGATATGGATCATATGTAAACCAATTCCTAGGTGGGGATTAGAAGTGCACACACATACACACACATTTGATATGATCATATGTAAACCAATACCTAGGTGGGGATTAGAAACCCATTTGATCCATTAGATGTATTCAATAAATGGCTAAGATGATGTCTATTATTATTAAAATTAAAATAATATTTAATAGAGAGGGACTGTAATGTAATTAGGCAGAATATAAACCCACAATTAATGGGATTTTCATATTTCATTCTGAACCAATCAGCGTTATTTATCAGCTTATATGTCCCTCCAAGCACCATCAATACGTCTTCACAAGAAGAATTGTTCTTTTACAACTCGATGGTATCATCCAAAAAAAAAAAAACAGCACCACCACCATGAATACTTCTTCTCATTAAATCAACAAGGAAAATCATTTCATTTTTTTAACAAATCAGTGTTATCATTCGGGGGGGATAACAACGCAATCATCATCAAGTCAACATTAACGATAGATTCACCGGGCATTAAAAAACTTGATTTAATCCTATATAGCATCATGTATCATTTGTTTGGATTAAGTTCTTTAAATATCTTCTTGCATTTCTTTAGTTTGTAAGAAATAACCGAAATTATGAATTTGTATTCATTAAAATTATTTGAGGGATGTCATTAGAGATACAAAAGTTATAAATTATGGCACAAGCACAATATATAGTTGGATGATAGTGTTAAAATAAATAAACCATAAAAAAAGAAAAGAGAGGTGAGGGTTTTATGTATGAGAAATTGATAAATTTAATAATAATACAACCCTAAACACATATGGTCTATATATAAAGATAATGAGAAAGTTAAATGACTAAACTACCCTAAAAATCTAATTATATAATTAACACCCCCTCAAACTCGTGATGCATCAAGAGATAACATCGAGAGTTTGCTAGTCAAAAACTGAAAATGCATAATTGAATGTGATTTGGTAAACAAATCAGCAATCTGCATGGTCGAAGATACAAATGGAAAAGTTGAAAGTTGTGTCGAGTGAAATGATAATCAATCTTAATATGTTTGGTGATCTCGTGGAAAACAGAGTTGCATGCAGCTTGAATGGCACTCAAATTATCACAATGCATGGCAGTGGGATCTGATAGTGGAACACACATATCACCAGTAGCGAGCACAACCAAACGATTTCTGCAGTAATGGAGGTCATAGCACAATATTCAGCTTCTGTAGATGAGCGGGAGAAAACAAGCTGCTTCTTACTTTTCCAAGAGATAAGAGAATCTCCTAAAAAAATATAAAATCCATTAGTTGACTTGTGGTCAGCAGGGTCACCGTCCCAATCAGCATCTGAGTACGCACGTAATTCCAAGGATGAGCAGAAAGGAAATAATAAACTTTAAAATTGAGTGCCTCGAAGATAACGAAGGATACGAAGAACAGTTTCCCAATGAATCGAAGTAGGAGAAGTAACAAACTGACTGACAATGTGTACAGCATAAGAAATATCCGATCTAGTGATAGTGAGATACACCAAACTACCAACAATAGTACAATACAAAATAGGATTAGACAAACGAACGCCAATAGATGGAGTATATTTCACATTTTGTTCAAGAGGTGTGGTCGAGTATTTGATAACCGAGCTTGATCAAGAATAGTAGCAATGTTCATGGATTGAGATAAAAGATATCCCCTGGTAGAGTAGGCCACCTCAATCCCCAAGAAATAGCGAAGTGTGCCTAAATCATTCTCAAACTGTCGCGCCAATTACAGTTTCAACTCTGCAATCCCCTGAGCATCGTCCCTATTAATAATCATATCGTCAACGTATAAAGAAATCAATATGCGTCTTTTTGAAGTACACCTAAGGAATAGGGCGGAGTCATGTTGGCTAGAATGGAAACCAGAAAACTTAATCACAATAGAAGATTTCTCAAACGAAGCTCGAGGAGCTTGTTTAAGTCCATAGAGAGACTTCTTCAATTTATAAATGTCACCTGGATTGAGTGAAACACCCGGTGGAGGGACCATGTAAATTTCTGATTGAAGATCACCATTCAAGAAGGCATTTTTGGCATCCATTTGGGATATATGAAAATTTCGAACAGAGGCAACTTCAATAAGAGCCCTGGTGGTAGATGAAAGAGTAGATTTAGTGGTGTTGAAATAAGAAAGTGGGTTCATGGCTCGGTATTATCGGAATTAGATTGCTATGTAAGAATCAATGCGTTTTTAGCTTGAAACATAAAAGAAAACGAAAATAAATGGAAAATTATTGAGGATTTTATTCTTGGGAATAATTTCTTATTTAGTTGTTTGCCTTTCTTGGGCACAAAATATATTAGGGAACTAGAATTAGGACTCTAGATTTGTTTCCTAAAAGGAGTTTAAGACTTTATTTAGTTTCCTATATTGTGTTTAGGATTGGTTTAACTTGTTTACCAAGTTTAGGACTTTAGGACTCTTCTATTTAAGACAAGATAAAGCCAAGAGAAGAGGACACCTTCGATAATCTTGACACACGATTTTTTGAGAAGGACGCAGCAAGAGCAAGACGACGCAAGCAAAGAAGAACACGAGCAAGTAAAAGACTTGTGGCAACGATCCAAATCAAGGAGATCTTCGAAGTTGTGTAACCAACGGAGAAGATCATCACAAGCTTCGCCACAAGACTTGAAGCCTCGATTTTAATCACGGGATCTTTGGAGTTGCGTAACCAACAAAGAAGATCATCATCCTTCAAGGCGACAAGTATTTTAGTATCATAGTTTTTGATACCGTAGTTTTCATATATTACTTTGAATCTTTTGTATTGATCGTGAACAAGATAAGTAATATAGTTTTCGGGTTTGTACACCCAAGTTCACAAGTATCTTTTACTTGTGAACTGATTTTAAATTGCTGTGTTCGATTTTAATATTTATTCCGCTGCACGTTTTTAAACTCTGTGTGATGTTGGTTTCGATGTTGTTAACATCGTTCTCAACATCTGTTTTCTAAAACTGCTGTTTATTATTCTGAAACTGTTTGATGTTGATTTCAGTGTTGGTTAACATTGAAAACAACATCGTCTACTGATACTTATTTTCAAAACTATAGACCTTCAAATTTTACAATTGGCATCTAGAGCGGGTTACTTAACCTTTTAAGTACTGATCCTTATTTGTCTAGGTACTATGGATACAGAGGATGATGAATCTCTTGACGAGTACGAGAAGCTGTGCATTGAGCATAAGCAATTATTTGTTAGTTGGGCAAAACAAGTATTCAAAGTCAAGGATCTTAAGATCGAGGTGGATAAACTGACTCAGGAAAAGGATGACCAACTGAATATAATTATCCGATTGGAGTCATCCCTCGCCAAAAGGATGATGAGCTAGAACGAGTAAAGACCGAGTTGAAGAAGGTCCAAGAAGCCCTCACAAACCTCAACAAGGGCAAGGCCAAGGTGGATGAGATTCTGGAATCGAGTATCCCGAATTGTTCAAAACACGGAATTGGATACAAGCATGTTCAAAAGCCAATTTCAAGTTAAAAGGTGAAGTCGACCAAACGCCACAAGAGGAGAAGAAGACAATACGTGTGTCATCACTGTGGTGAACCAGGTCACATGCGACCATACTGCTGGAAACTTATTGGCAAGCAAACTCATTTTAAAAGGTCGAAGCTGACTGCTGAATCCAATGTTGGTTTCCTGAAAACCAACACCAAAACCAACACCAGGTTAAAAAAGGTTTGGGTCAAGAAAAATGATATCAAGTGCAACATGATCAGTACCTCCCTGAAATCCCACGTCCCTGGAGCCTGGTACTTTGACAGTGGATTCTCTAAGCACATGACCGGCTCGGAAGATCTCCTCTCGAATATTGTCAAGTTTCAAGGAGGAAAGATTAAGTATGGTGGAGGTGCAAATGGCCAAATCATTGTCCAAGGAACCCTTCATGTACCTGGTGTTTCAAAGCTTGAGAACGTATTGCTGGTTAAAGGTTTAACGGCAAACTTGATAAGTATTAGCCAACTGTGCGATGCTGGTTTCAATGTCAAGTTCACTCGTGAAAGATGCGAAGTTTATGACGAAGGCAATGCATGTATTCTCATTGGTCAGAGGACCTCAGATAATTGCTATCAAATCAATGGTGATGTGTTCTGCAAGCTGTCCCAATTGAGTGATGCCGAGGTGTGGCATCAAAAACTCGGACATGTTAATTACAAGATGATGGAGAGATTGGTCAAGAAGGATGATGTGATCGGACTACCTAAACTCAACACTAAAACTGTTCCTGTTTGCGAGGCGTGCCAGAAAGGAAAGCAGGTCAGGGTGCCACATCCAATAGTACAAAGACTCACTACCTCATATTGTTTCGAACTCCTTCATATAGACCTTTTGGGACCACTTGAAGTTGAGAGCCTTGGTGGTAAAAGGTATGTTCTTGTGATAGTAGATGATTTTTCTCATTTTACTTGGGTATAATTTTTAAAAGAAAAGTTTGAGGCTTTCGAAATATTTAAAAAACTTACAAAAAGGTTGCGTGTGCAATTTGGTGTGAATATTGGTAGAATTAGGTCTGATCATGGAAAAGAATTTGAGAATGCATCATTTTCAAAATATTTTTCAAAAGTTGGTATAACTCATGAGTTTTCTTCACCCATCATCTCCCAACAAAATAGGATAGTCGAATGCAAAAATAGATCTCTCATAGAAATAACTAGGACTATGCTTATTTCAAATGGGGTTGCTAAATGTTTTTGGGCAGAAGCAATGAACACTGCATGCCATATAATTAATAGGGTGTATTTTAGACCAGGGTCTTGTGTTACTCCTTATGAATTATTGATGGACAAAAAGCCAAACTTGAGTTATTTTCATATTTTTGGGTGCATTTGTTATGTGCTAAATGGAAGAAATCATCTTGCAAAACTTGACTCAAAGAGTGATAAATGTGTTTTCATGGGATACTCTCGAAATAGTCATGCATATAGATTGTTTAATCTTAGAACGTGTTGCATGATTGAGTCGGTTAACGTCAAGTTTGATAATTTGATGAGCGGTTTTAAACCTGCCGAGGATAATGATTTGGTTTATGATCAAAATCCTCAAGATAATGTCACACTTCCTGCACTACAAAAAAAACATAGTTTTTCGAGGGATTTTTCCCTCGATTTTTCGGAAAATTCCCTCGGTTTTTGGAGAAACCGAGGGAAAAACCGAGGGCAACGTTCCCTCGGAAAAACTGTCCTCGGTAAAATTTTCTGAGGACAAAATTCCCTCAGAAAAATTTTTCGAGGGGAAAACCGAGGGTCAGTCCCCTCGGTTAAATCCAGTCGACGACCCTCGGAAAAACCGAGGGTCCTCTGCCCTCGGAAAACCGAGGGTCCAAGGCCCTCAGAAAACCGAGGGTCAGCGGCCCTCGGTTTTTCAATTTATTTATTTTTTTTAAATTTTAAAATTTTAATTTTAACTCCTGTTTATTTAAAAATCCCCAAAAAATTGAAAAATATCATTTATGAACATACACATTAATAAACCAATTATTATAAAAACATCTGAAAATTTAGAATTATTACATCCATTCGACACAATAACAAAGTTTATATAAATCAAAATATCCTAGGATGGGGGTTGGGGGGACTGCTGCAAACGAGCATACAGCGCGGCCATCTGGGCCTTCATCTGCGCCTGAAATGCCTCCTGCTGCCGGTGCTGCTCCTCACTCTCCTCCTCACGTCGTCGCTCAGAATCGACATATCGCTGCTGGATCAACTCGAGCTCCGCCCTCTGCGCCTCCTGAACTCGTCTGGTGGCCTCCAACTCCTCTCTCTGCGCCTGGAGCTGTGCCTCGAGCTCCCTGACCTGCGTCCGATCAGACTGAGAGGAGCTGCCTCTGAGGAAACCCTTTGCAGCAGTGAACGCCTTTCCGAACGAGCCGGTGCCGTAGATCTTTCCCTTCTTCGACCCGACGACGTCGAAGAAAACCCGATCAGAGTCAACCTCGGTACTCGCATCCTAGGAAGACGTGCATGCCTTCTCCAGGTTTCGCTCATACTCCTCCTGAAATACAACTCGTTAGTAAATTTTACATTAAAACTAAAAAACAAGTTAAAAATAACAAAGAGACTCACATTAACAGTACTGGATCTCGCATCGATCCACGAGCCATCGTCCTTCATGTGCGTACGTACAAAAACCTGCTGCGCACTGGCCTTTTCACCCGTCTCCCGCTCCTGTATCGAAATAGAATTTTCAAATAATTAACATTAAAATTAAACAAATAAATAATATATTATTATATTCTAAAATTACTTACAATATCCAGAGCATAATCGATATCAAATCTAGCTCCCCCCCTGTGCTTCGACATCCTGGTACCCGGCCCAGCACGCTCGCTCTTTCTGTTCTGGCTGCACTGCTCGGATCTGGCCTTATTCTTGGGCTTATCCCACTCGACCTTCCAATCCCTAGTTGAGACGCATGATATATAATGTGTTATAAATTATCTATTATAAGTAAAAAAAATTCTAATTTAATAAGAAAATATATAACAAAATCATTTACCTCCAGAGTTCCCCGTTAACGCATCGATGCAGCTGACCACCATGAGAATCATGATACTGCTTACACTCGTTCAAAACCTTCTCGTACTTGTCCCCTATCATCGGAAAAAACACGTTTCGTATCTCTTGAACAATATACTCCTCCGGGTCCCAATAACAAACCCCCCTACAAAAGAAAATAATAATTACATTTCAATTGATACATATGATTGTGTAGTTACATTACAAACTAACAAATTTGGATATAAAATAATAATTACCTGAAACATCTCCCACCAGAACTCCTTAGTCTCCAGAGGAACCGCCTTATAGCACCACCCGGCGGGATGGAGATCCTTCTCGAAGATCTCCCGGAGTATAGTAGTCACCTTACCATGTCTGCTGTGTAGACTGTATTCAATTGTGTGTGTTTTTTTGTTACGAATATAATTTAATCATAACGATAATTAAAATTTTAAAATCATTAAATTACTTACTTGTTCCCTACAATATATACCTGAATCCTCCCCACCCCCCCACTCCCTCTGTGGTGGGACCAGCTGCCGTCGTGATGTACCCGCATCAGATGGTGTATGTAGCGGTGTGTGTGATGTCGGTGTATCCAGCGTCGGCGCTGAATGATCAGCACCGAGACCCACGTAGTCATCCTCAAAATCAGCTACACGATTAGCCGAACCCATATTGGATCGACCAATGCTCCTGGAACCTCGACCTCTCGGCATCTGATAAAATTATTAAATAATAATACGAGCATTTTACAGAARACAAGTGCATAWTATATATCAAACYWTTTAATAAAATCCAAACATGAAAGAAATAAGTTTTAAAAAGAAATAGATTACATATATTTCAACCAAACTAATCACTTTCACTATCACGAACAATTTAAAACATTTTGAAAACCACCGTCCTTTTTTAAAATAATTTTGAAAACCGTTATTGGAGGGACGAAACCTCCCGGCCGGCGCCGTACACCACGTCATCACCGACGTCTTCCCAAACCAATCACAACATCAAGCAATCACATTAAAGCCATAACGTAATTAATCCTAAATTGAACCCTAATTACATAATTATTTCTAAATTGAACCCTAATTGGTTAATTATTCCTAAATTGAACCCTAATTTTGTAATTAATTCTAAACTGAACCCTAATTACTTGATTAATCCTAAATTGAACTCTACTTTTGTAATTATTCCTAAATTGAACCCCAATTACGTAATTATTCCTAGTTAGGTAATTACGTTTAATTTATAAATTACACCCTAAATTAATACATAATTATAAATTATACCCTTAAAGAAACTCCAATTACAAACTAAACCTAAATTAAACCCCAATTACAAATGATACCCTAAATTTAGACATAATTATAAATTATACCCTAAATAAAACCCTAATTGAAAGTTAAACCTAAACTAAACTATAATTACAACTTTTACCCTAAATTTTAAATTATACCCTCAATATTACATAATTATAAACCCTAACCCATAAACTCTAATTTCAAGTCCAAACTCATAAACCCTAATTGCACACCCTAATCTCAAAACCTAAATCATAAAACCAACAAATAAACTTAACAAAACAGAATACAAAAACAAAAAATGAAAACTTACCTTCTCAAACTGGCGGAGAAGGCAGGCGGCGAAGGTGGGCGGCGGTACTCCTTCCTCGGTTGCTGCGGCGGAGAGTCGCGGCGAATAGGGGCAGACGTCGGCAGCGAAATCGGCAAAAGGCGGACGTCGGCTGCGGTGGATCGACGGACGGGCTGGGCGGCGGCCTTCTCTTTCTTTTCTCTCTTTCTCTCTGTTTGGGAGCAGCGGGTCTGTTGCCCGCTGCTATTTTAATGAAAAAAATCGAGGGCCACGGGACCCTCGGAAAGACCTCGGAAAACTGAGGGCAATAATGACCCTCGGTTTCTATTTTTTTCTATTTTCTTTATTTTTTAAAAAAACCGAGGGTCGCCTTTACCCTCGGAAAAAAACCGAGGGGAGGCCAAGACCCTCGATTTTTCCCGAGGGTACAAGCGACCCTCGGTTTTAAAAAAATAGAAAAAATAGAAAAAAATAGAAAAGTCGTAAAAATGAAACAAATCCTACCATCTCGGGCACGTGGTGAGGTTTTGACCTAATTTTGGTCGAAAGACATGAACGAGCATGTGCGTATCCACACGTTTCGTGCAATTCGACCAACAACCAAGATACGATCGATCGATCAATTGGTTCGGTTGGAAACGCGAAGCAACGAGGCATCGTGATTTGTACGAGGGGTCGGGGGGTGCGTATCGTCGTCCCGGAACATCGAGGGTCGGTCGAGCCTCGTTTCGTGCGCGTTTCCTATTTTTTTCGAATTCTTAAATAAAAAATCGGAAAAAACCCTAGAAAAAATAGAAAATTAGTAAAAAAAAATAGGAAAAAACGCCAAATATTCACGAACGGGGCAAGGAGGGGTGCGTCTCGGCATCGTAGAACCACGAGGGTCGGTCAGCGGTCGTTTCGTGCTCGTTTCGTATTTTTCTCCGATTTTTTACTAAATAAAAAATTGAAAAAAAAATCCTAGAGAAAATAAAAAAAAATAGTAAAAATAGGATAAAAAGGCCAAAAATTCACGAACGGGGCGGGGATGGGTGCGTCTCGGCGTCGTGGATCCACGAGGGTCGGTTTCCGGTCGTTTCGTGCGCGTTTTCTATTTTTTTTTTTATTTTTTAAAAAACCGAGGGTCGCCTTTACCCTCGGAGAAAACCGAGGGGAGGCCAAGACCCTCGGTTTTTTCCGAGGGTACAAGCGATCCTCGGTTTTTTTAAAATAATTTTAATTTTTTATTTTTTTATTATTAAAAAACCGAGGGTTGTCATTGGCCCTCGGTTTTTTCCGAGGGGAAATTGCCCCCCTCGGTTTTCCGAAAATTATTTTTTTTTTGAATTTTTTTTATGTTCTAAAAACCGAGGGTATTTTCTACCCCTCAGTTTTCCGAGGGGCGTTGGCCCTCGGAAAATATCCCCCTCGTAAATCCCTCGATATTACCTTCGGTAATTATGGCGGTAAATATTGGCGCCTGATCCCGAGGGGAATATTTCCCCTCGGAAAAAAATCGAGGGCTTCTCTTTTCCCTCGGTTTTCCTTCGGTTTTTTCTGAGGGAAGAAAAACCCTCGGTTTTCCCCTCGGAAAATTGCAGTTTTTTTGTAGTGCTGTAGATGAAAGTGCAGGTATTGAAAACAGAGATGCAGGTGCTGAAACCAGGGAATTGAGTGATGTTGGTACCAATGTTGGTTCTGGGAACACAACATCCGAACCAACATCAACTCCAGCCGCCGCAGAATCAGATTCTGATCCGAGTGTGGAAAATCCAGCTGAACCCATTGATTTACATCAGAGAAATATTCCCTCAAGAATTCAGAAGAATCATCCTATGAGCCAAATCATTGGAGATCTCGATGAAAGAATTACAAGAAAGCGACAAATAAATTTCAAAGAGATGGTAAGATTTATTTGCTTGTTTACTAATTGTTCTAAGACTCGAGAATCTTTGTCTCTTTCCAAAACAGAGCCCAAGCGAGTAGAGGATGCTCTTAAAGCCGAGTATATTGTAGCTGGAAGTGCTTGTACACAGTTATTGTGGATGAACCAAATGATAGAGAACTACGGTCTAAATAGAAGAACATTGACTGTGCTGTGTGATAATTCTAGTGCCATTGATATCTCGAAAAATCCGGTCCAGCTTTCTCGAATCAAACACATTGACATAAGGTACCACTTTATTCGAGACTTGGTTGAGAGGAAGATAGTTAGCCTTGAGCATATAGGGACAGAAAATCAGCTTGCTGACATCTTCACTAAGGCATTAGATTTCGAGACCTTCTCTCGTTTGAGAAGAGATCTCGGTATGTGCATTGTCTGAACCAATGTTGGTTTGTGATGTTGTGACACCCAATATCAACATCAGTCACAACATCTGTATACTTTTGCATGCATTTTTATCTTTCTTTTCATACATAATCCTAATGCATTGAGTTTGATTGAAAGTGCGATAAGGTCCTGTGTTGCAATAAAAGTGATGGCAAAAAGAACCAACCTCTTCAATTAGGTGATTGTGGGACTTGCCCGCAGAAACTAGTTTTCTCCCAGGTCCAAAAATAAGAGGTGTTAAACAGCAATTGCTGAAGATTAAACGATTCAAATCCCTTCAAGGGTGAAGAAAATCTGGATACAAATTGATCCAATCTTTAAATTTCACCTTCTTGAGAGATCTTGACGTAGTCATTTACTTGGGTTAAGGGGTAAGTTTCTATTGACTTCACCTAAGGCAATGTTGGTTTATAATGTTATCAGTAATAAAAAGCAACATTGGATCAAGCCACTGAAATCCCAATTTGTTTTTGTATATTCTTTTAGGGCATGAATTTTTAGGCATCCCGTAGGACATTCATACTTTGTGAAGATGCCATCTTACTGTGCGAACTGTTGCTTGTGTTTTTGTCTATCTTGAATTCTCTTAATCTTATTTTGAATCTTGCTAACCAAGTGTTTCAGTGGTGTTAAAATCAGAGGGTTGGACAGATAATAAAGATATTGATTTGGTGAGTGAAGAATTTATTTGAAAAGGCTTTGTTCAACTATGGTGATGGTTTATAAAAATCTAGCTCTGTCTCGGTTTTAATTTGTAGTTGGGATTTATGATTTTTATTCCAAATAAGAGATATTGGGCTATTTAAGCATAGAGATCGTGTGTCTTATTTTGAGAAAGAGTGGGGAATTTTTTTTTTTTTAACTTTACTTTGTTCATCCCCTTCTTTTATCTATTGCTTATGACTTTTCCATATTGACAAAGTTAAGGTTTTTACTTTTTCTTTCTCCAAATTTTACTGGCTACGACACTCGATTTTTTGTTTGTAGTTATTTTCAATCTCTTGCAGAATATCAAATTTACCATCACCCAGCAAAGCTCCGGAAACAGGCTGTAGGAGAATTCCACCCAAAGAGAGAAAAGAGGAAGTCCAAAGCTGTCGTGTCAGCCCATGTTGGTTCTGGTGTTGTGACACTGAAACCAACATCCCCTGCAGATAATTCTTCCTCCTCTCCAAGCTTCGATTCTGACAATGTTCCATCTGCCAATGCACCGTTGTCAACAACTGCCTCCGACCACTCTGCTAGCTCTGATGAGGCTCTGTCTCAAGCCGTCGAGATTGAAGACATGGAACCAATCTCCATGAGGTTCTTTATGAGTGAAGTTGAAGAGCTGTTCTTGGGAAAGTCGAGGCATGATTGCTGAACGCCAAGTCCCCATTGATGTTTTCGTGAAGCAAAATCTATTTGCCTTCTTCAGGCACCCATGAGCCTCTTCGAGATGGTGTCATGTCCAGTGTTGGTTCTGGTATTCCCAACATCAATACCAACGTGGATCATTTCTCTACTCCGTTTGTCCTAGCCCATATTACTTTGTTTGTTAACCAGGTTGCACAACACCAGGCGCTTTGGGACTCGTTTGTTGATGTCCTTTTGCTTTCAGAACAAAAAGGGGGAGAAGAATGTGAAGACGCTGCTGTGAATGTGGTTCGTCTTTGTTTGTTTTAAACAATGGTTACTTCATTTAAGGGGAGTTTCTAATGTAGGGGGAGCTTCTAATTCAGGGGGAGTTTTTAGTCTTTTGATCATTTTCATGCGTCTTGGTTATTTTGTCCAAAAAGGCAAAAGGGGGAGATTGTTGAGGATTTTATTCTTGGGAATAATTCCTTATTTAGTTGTCTGCCTTTCTTGGGCACAAAATATATTAGGGACTTAGAATTAGGACTCTAGATTTGTTTCCTAAAAGGAGTTTAAGACTTTATTTAGTTTCCTAGATTGTGTTAAGGATTGGTTTAACTTGTTTACCAAGTTTAGGACTTTAGGACTCTTCTATTTAAGATAAGACAAAGCCAAGAGAAGAGGACACCTTCGATAATCTTGACACACGGTTTTTTGAGAAGGACGCAGCAAGAGCAAGACAACGCAAGCAAATAAGAACACGAGCAAGTAAAAGACTTGTGGCAACGATCCAAATCAAGGAGATCTTCGAAGTTGTGTAACCAACGAAGAAGATCATCATCCTTCAAGGCGACAAGTATTTTAGTATCATAGTTTTTGATACCGTAGTTTTCTTATATTACTTTGAATCTTTTGTATTGATCGTGAACAAGATAAGTAATATAATTTTCGGGTTTGTACACCCAAGTTCACAAGTATCTTTTACTTGTGAACTGATTTTAAATTGCTGTGTTCGATTTTTAATATTTATTCCGCTGCACGTTTTTAAACTCTGTGTGATGTTGGTTTCGATGTTGTTAACATCGTTCTCAACATCTGTTTTCTAAAACTGCTGTTTATTATTCTGAAACTGTTTAATGTTGATTTCAGTGTTGGTTAACATAGAAAACAACATCGTCTACTGATACTTATTTTCAAAATTATAGACCTTCAAATTTTATAATTGGCATCTTGAGCGGGTTACTTAACCTTTTAAGTACTGATCCTTATTTGTCTAGGTACTATGGATACAGAGGATGATGAATCTCTTGACYAGTWCAAGAAGATGTGCATTGAGCATAAGCAATTATTTGTTAGTTGGGCAAAACAAGTATTCAAAGTGAAGGATCTTAAGATCGAGGTGGATAAACTAACTCAGGAAAAGGATGACCAACTGAATATAATTATCCGATTGGAGTCATCCCTCGCCAAAAAGGATGATGAGCTAGAACGAGTAAAGATCGAGTTGAAGAAGGTCCAAGAAGCCCTCACAAACCTCAACAAGGSCAAGGCCAAGGTGGATGAGATTCTGGAATCGAGTATCCTGAATTGTTCAAAACACGGAATTGGATACAAGCATGTTCAAAAGCCAATTTCAAGTTAAAAGGTGAAGTCGACCAAACGCCACAAGAGGAGAACTGTTTGATGTTGATTTCAGTGTTGGTTAACATTGAAAACAACATCGTCTACTGATACTTATTTTCAAAATCATAGACCTTCAAATTTTACAAAAATTATGAAAATAAACTAACTAGGAAATGTAAAATGCAAGTTGGTCGGATGCCTCGAGCGTGTGCCGAAATTAAAAGTGCAAGCAAGAATGAAAATATGCAAGTAAAAGCAATGTTTCACCAAGTACAACTAAATCAACCTAAAGTACAACCATGCATGCATGATCATAAAAACTCTAAAAATGCAAATTAGCAAAGATTGAAAACGCCAATGTAAAGAGCAATAAAAGTTGACGTGAATTTTAAAACTTTACGAGAAATAACAAGAAACAAAGAGTAGATCTAGGATTCAACTTAGAACTATGCATGAAAATAAAATCCAAAATAAATCATATGAAATACTCAAAATAAAAATGATCCGAGACTCGATCTATGATCTAGATGTATCACTCACCTAGATTCCATGGACAAATCACAAGATCTAACAAGAAATCTAAGAGCTAAGGCAAAAAGCATAAATTGAAGAACATGCATGAAATTGAAGAACAAGGAAGAAAATAAAGAAAAACTTACTTGAATTGAAAAGAGAATCCAAATACTTGAATGAAATTACAATGCAAAATAAAATCAAATGGAGTACTTGAATTCTTCTTAGGCTTACAAACCCAAGGCAAAGCTTGAAATTAAATATAGAGTTTAAAGCTTGGGAATTAAATCTAAAAACCTAAGAGAGAGAAAATAAATTCCAAACACATGGAAGAGTTGGTAGGAGAGTTGATGCCTTTGTTGGTGAAAGAGGTGGGCTTATATAGTTTCTCGTATGGGCAAAAATGTCAAAAATACCAAAAATCCCGAGGGTCACAGTGACGCAGTCGATCGACTGCCCTGCTTCCAAGTGGTTTAGCTACTGCTGAGCAGTTAATTTTAGAGCTTTCAGTCGATCAGTGGTCAGTCGATCGACCACCAGTCGATTGGTAGCTTTTCAGTTGATCCGGGCTGCTTACGGCTCGGTTTTCTCATTTCGGCACGGATTTTGGGTCACAATGCCTTGAATCGAACCTAAGCGTATGTCGGCACGTCTTGGAGCAAATACAATTCCGTGAGCTACCTATAACATAAGAATTTTGAGCTCAAAAACCTAAGAATCGCACAAACATCACCAACATCGGATAAATAAAGCACAAAACATGGAAAAAAAAAACTAAAACCCTAACGAAACTCGACTCAAAACTACTAAACATGACACTAAACCCTAACTAAAAACATGGGAAAAACACCACAATTACATGCAAAACAACCACCCCACATTTATCAGTTTGTTCGTCCTCGAACAACGAAAAGAATCAAGGATGTACATGCAATGAACATTATGTAAGAAGAGAAATCTTTGTGCTCATCCTATTTTATATGATGGAAGTATCAACATAAACTCGTTATCGTCAAGCATTGCTCGTATTACTCTTTCTCAAATGAAAACCAAATCGATGACTTCCTCACAAATGGAATTTTTGAGGGTGTTCGCTCATTTCACTCAAGTGTTTCGTTATATAAGACGTGTATATGCTCAAATCGGACAATGCATGCACCTTGTCAAGATTACACAAATCGAAAACTCAAAATTGCTCATTGTACATGACCAAACAAGAATCGAAAGAGGTCTTTATTTTGGGTTGTAATGTTGGCTCTTTGGTAAGGTATGTAATATATGGATATAGTGGCTAACACACGATCAAACGTGATCAATAACACACAAAATCCTAACTTCTAAAGTCTGAAGCTTAAAATCGTTTCACCCTTCCCAAATTACCAAGCTTTCATTCGAAACCTTTTCGTACACTCACACATTTTTTTGACTTTTATTTCACAACACTTAGAAGCTTTTTGAGTTCGCTTCTTTTTACTAAACTTAGCTTTTAAATTAGGCTTTTCACTTGAACGCACGCTTTATCACTTTTCGTGATTTGTGTTGGAGTATTATTCTTCTTCTTTTTTTTATCAATTTCTTTTGTATAAGAAACTCAAAACCCGAAACCCACAATTGATTCCCTCACATTTCTAGTCAACTCACAATATACACTCTCACCTCACAATTTATGAAGATATAAGAGCTGAAATTGAGCCCGACTAACAAGAAGCGGGGCATAGGCTTAAGGGGGGTCATTTGAGATTTTTAAGTAGCTTATATATTTGGATATGGGCGGAATAAGGGTGATATATGTTCCTCGAGGTCATTTCCAAGTTCAATCATGTACGAAAAAAATCAAGCCACCTCAATGCAATTTCCATAAGAATGCAAGCAAAACCGATAATTCACACAAGGCTACTCACTAGTTTGCATCGGATTTTGGAAAAAACAATCAAAAGAGCTTTTAGATCTTTGTAATCTTTTCACAAGCAAATGTTGATTATATATATATATAGGCGAATTTTGGACGAAGCACAAAAATTCAACTCCTTACACAAGAGGGCATAAACATGCAAAAACCCGACAAGTAAACTATTCAAACTTGCAAGCATATGGTGATTGATTAACAATGTAATAAAGACACAAAAAGTGACTCATCCATATAAAAGCGCAATTAGTAAGCGTCACTTAGTCAAGGCTCAAGTTAAGAAAGACAAATCATACTTTTTGACACCCGGATCCTAACCACCTACCCACCCCACACTTAAACCATGCAATGCCCTCATTGCATTTTAATGAAAATAAGTAAAAGGAGGGTGAAATAGAAGCTTCCTAAACCAAGCACGAGCTCGGTAGGGTCCACTTAAGCATCTAAGTAATCCAAGCGATAATCGAGCATGGCTTGTTTCTATCGGCTACATGGACGCTATTAGCTTATCAATTCGGCCAAGGTTGGAGTCGAAAAGCAAAACACTGAAAATAAAAACCACACAAAAATCAAAAACACGAAAAATATGTACACAAAACCAAAGGTTCAAAAGAACCAAAAGACAACACAAAATTTTTTTATTTTTCAATTTTTCAAATGTTTTTGGATTTTTATATTATAAGAAAGAAAGAAGATAAATGAAAAGAACTTGGGTTGCCTCCCAAAAGCGCTTGTTTAACGTCACTAGCTTGACGAACTCCCTTCTTGGTTATGTGAGGATTGAGGGGGAGGGTCCATTAAAGCAAGCACTTCCTTGTTGGGCGGCAAGAGAAAGCCGTGACAATAGGGCTTGACCCAATGGCCATTGACTTGGAATCGTTCTTGAGTCTTGTGGTCGATCAAGGTAACCGCCCCACTCGGACTGACCTCCCCAATTGTATAGGACCCCACCCATTTAGATTACAACTTACCGAGATGTAGGGCCAAATGGAATTGTAGAGCAATATGACATACCAACTTTGAGCTCTTTCGGCACTAACCTCTCGTCATGAATTCGCTTCATTCTCTCCTTATAGATGCGAGCATTGTCATATTGATCATTCCGAAGCTCATCCAGCTCCTCCACTTGAAACTTCCTTTCGAGCCCGCTCCCCTTTAAATCCATATTCGCGGCTTTCATTGCGCAAAATGCTTTAGGCTCGATTTCAACGGGTAAGTGACAAGATTTTACAAAAACCAAATGATAAGGGCTCGTGCCTAGAACCGTTTTATAGGCCGTCTGAAGGGCCCACAAGGCATCGCTCAACTTCCTTGACCAATCCTTCCGATTAGGTTGCACCATCTTCTCAAGCACGCTCTTCACACTTACTTGTTACTCGTCTCAACTTGCCCCAATGTTTGGGGGTGACACGGTGTAGCTATCTTGTGCTTGATCCCATAGATCTTCATGAGCTTCTCAAATAGCTTATTACAAAAAAGGCTACCCCCATCACTTATAATCACTCTCGGGAAGCCGAAACGAGCACAAATATTCTCTCTTATGAACCTAACCACCACCTTGGCATTCTTATTGGTTGTGGGGATAGCTTCAACCCATTTCGACACATAATCGACCCCCACAAGAATATACTCGTGTCCATCCACCGATTTGGGAAATGGTCCCATAAAATCAATCCCCCAAACGTCAAATATCTCAACTACCAAGTTTCCCACCAAGGGTATTTCGTTCCTCCTTGAAATACTCTCCATGCGTTGACATCTATCACATGTTTGAACATGAACTTGAGCATCGTAATGTAGTGTTGGCCAATAAAAACCCGCACTCAAAATCTTAAGGGTCGTCTTCCTTCCTCCGAAGTGGCCCCCAGTTTGGTGATCGTGACAAAACATTAAGAGGTCTTGCATTTCATTATCGGGGACAAACCTTCTAATCATCCCGTCCTTTCCCAATTTATACATGAAGGGATCATCCCAATAGAAGCTTTGGCACTTAGCAAGGAAACGCTTCTTCTCTTGCCAACTCATGACGGTCGGAGATCACCATTCGCCAAGTAGTTCGCAAAATCGGCGTACCACAGTGCATGAGCCACTTCAAACAAGTTTTCGTGAGGCAAGTTTTCTCCTATGGCTATCCCGTCTCCACCATGCGTGACCATCCTTGAAAGGTGATCGTCTACCGCGTTCTCACGACCCTTACGATCCTTAATTTCAATATCGAACTCTTGGAGCAATAGGATCCAACGGATGAAGCGAGGTTTGGCTTGGGGCTTGGAGAACAAATAGCGCAAGGCGGCATGATCACTATGGATAAAGACTCGTGATCCAATAATATAAGAACGAAACTTCTCAAGAGCAAAGACCACGACCAAGAGCTCTCTTTCGATCATCGTATAATTATTTTGTGCATCAAACTCGCATAGTACACCACCCTCAACAACTTGTCAACTCATTGGCCAAGGACGGCCCCCACCACTTCACTCGAGGCATCGCACATAATTTCGAAGGGAAAACTCCAATCGGGAGCTACTACGATGGGGGCGAACACAAGACTCTTCTTAATTGCTAAGAAAGCGTCCTCACAAGCTTTGCTAAATTCGAAAGGGACATCATTACTTAATAATCGTCACAAAGGGCGAGTGATTTTTTAGAAGTATTTTATGAATCGACGATAAATCCGGCATGCCCAAGGAAACTCCTCACGTCTTTCACATTGAGGGGAGGGGGTAGTTTTCAATAACTTCAACTTTGGCCTGGTCCACCTCAATCCCTCGTTCCGAGATCACATGACCAAGAACTAGGCCACTCCGAACCATGAAATGGCTCTTTTACCAACTCGAGGTTAAGCTTGTCTCTTCACATCGGGCTAACACCTCTTCGAGATTTTTTAAGCATTCATCAAACGAGTCCCTATATATAGAGAAGTCATCCATGAAGACCTCGAGGAATTTATCGATCATGTCGGAGAATATTGAGAGCATACATCTTTGGAACGTCCTGGGGGCATTGCAAAGCCCAAATGACATTAGTTGAAAAGCAAACGTTCCAAACGGGCAAGTGAAAGTCGTCTATGTTCGGGTGCAATAGCGATTTGATAATACCCCGACAACCCATCCAAGAAACAATAGGAATGATGAACGGCTAGTTTGTCCAGCATTTGGTTGATAAACGGGAGAGGAAAGTGATTCTTCTTGGTTGGCGAATTTAACTTTCGAAAATCGATACACATCTCCATCCCGTTGTAGCCCTTGTGACCAACTACTCTCCTCTTTCATTTTCAACCACATTTATGCCGTTCTTTTCTGATACCATGTGGACGGGACTCACCCACTCTCTCTCGGCAATTGCGAAAATCAAACCCTCCTCCAACAACTTCAATATCTCGGCTTTTACGACTTCTTTAAGATTCGGATTTAAACGCCTTAGGAATTCTCGAGATGGCTTGGCACCATCCTCCAATACAATCTTATGCATGCAAGTCGAGGGACTAATTCCTTTGATATCTCCAAGACTCCACACAATAGTCTCTTTATGAGCCTTAAGCACTTCAATTAACTTCTTCTCTTCTTCTTGATTTAAATTAGTAAAGATAATGACCGGTTTGCTTTCCCCTTCTTCTAAATAAACATACTTGAGGTGAGATGTGAGAGGCTTAAGCTCGGGCTTGTGCTTCCTCTCAACCTCGTCGAGAGCTAATTCAAATAATTCGCCGATCCCTTCAAAACAATCCTCAAGCTTCTCAACGGCAATTTCCACCTCCCCTGCCAAAATCTTGCTGTTGCCCTCAACGACACGTACACAATCGCTCCTACTAAAATCTTTGGCGCATAGAAACACCATTGAATCGACGGTTTGCGAATCATCCCCACATCAATCTTTATTATAGTCGCTCACGTTCTCCTCCATATGCACTAGTTCGACCAACTCTTGGATCTCATCAACAAGTAAACAATCCGCATGATAGACGCTTGATGGAATCGATGGCAAGTTGGACATAGAGAATATGACCGACTCACCCGCTACGGAAAGGGTGAGATTCTTATTTTCAACATCTATTAAGCATTGAGTTGTAGTCATAAATGGGCGGCCTAGCAAAATCGTGTGTTTAGCGCTATCATTCGTCACCATGCCCACATCCAAGACCACAAAATCGACAAGAACATCCTTAATATTATTCGGTACTTTATTTAAACTTTATACACTATACGATACAATTGTTAATTAATTATATTTTATTTTAAATTTTAAATTTTTTTCCGGGAAATGCAAATTAGTTTTCATATTGCATTATTGATTTGAGATATAAATACAAGTAAAAATATCAAATAAGATAAAATTTAAAAATAAATTTATTTAAAAATGCTGATGGGGCGGGACCCATCAACATCATTTGGAAAATATTGACGGGTGGAGTCTGTCAGCAAATGTTGACAACTAAGACCCGTCAGCAAATGCTGACGGGTATCGGATTATGGCCAGGGGCGTTACTGACGGGACTGTCCCGTCAGCATGCCGTCAGCATATGCTGACGGGTAGGTTAATCCTGTCAGCAAAAATTTGTCGACGCCAAAAATACTGGCAGGCGTGATTCGTCAACAAACGGCATTTTTTTGTAGTATAGTGAGAATATTTGTTTGGTATATGATTTATAATTCTTTACTTTTTACTGTAAATGTCAAATCATGTTTGGAAAGTGGATGATAATATATTTTTATATTGTATTTGATGTCAAATCATGTTTGAAAAGTAATAAATTATTATTATATTGTATATAGTAATATTTAATTTTTTAAAATATAACGATGATGTGATAAAAGAGATAAGCGTAGAGTTTGATGTAAAAAATAGTTAGTTGTGGGTTGAGAATTAGAGTCGTGCTAATGATCAAATGCAATATATGGTGTTTGATGGAAATTAACTACCAATTCAAAATAAATCTCGTTTGTAGTAAAACACTGAATTTTTTTTTATCTATTAGTCATATTTTATATTTATTTTACTTTTATATATTTGGTAGATCGATCTAGCGAGTTTTATTTATCTAATCTGATTAATTTGATTGGATATGCAATATTATCAACTGGTGCCAACTGTTTCCTAATATTAATGGTATAATTGGTATTTTCTCTTAAAAATTTGACCACGTTATTAAGTGAATTTGTAACAAAAGAACTACAGAATTAAAACTATTATCGATCACATAAATGTCAATTGTATCGATTTGCCAATCATACGTACCAATATCATTTTAACATTTTCTTATCATGCACATTTTTCTATAATATTGTGGTGATCCATATGCGGATTTTGAGATGCCAAATCCAAATAACCAAAGTCAAAATCTATACCATTGATTGAAAAGGAGGGACGTATTGCTGCATTCGATGCCAAACCCACTGTTCTTAATCATGTAATGCACATATTGACAAAACTTTGCCGATCGTATCATAGCAAATCCTATTATAAAACCTTGTAACTTAGATAATTAATTAGGGAGCTAACTTTAAAAATTAAAAAACGAGTTAACAAAACAAACATCTCGCACTTTCCATACTAATTTTAGATATATATTATACGGAGATTGTATGGTGTTTATTTAATTATAATTTTTAGATCATTTCATAATATCATAGTCATTTCCTATATTATAACTTGGGTCTTCAACATAAAAAATAATATATATATCATTTTTGGGAAGATTGCAAAATTGATCTCGTATTTGCATTGTTCAAATTTTAATCATGTAAAACATAAATTATAATTCTTGACCCACAACAATCTTGACCTATTAATCAAAGTATACTTTATTAAAAAAATTTAAATACTCGTTAGTAATGTTGCTATATTTATGATATTATAACAAACTTTTGAAAAAAAAATTAAAAATTATATGACTTCACTATGAAACCATAAAAGTGATGGTTTGAAAAGAGACCTCACGTTTTTTTCTTTCTATAATTAACTTTTAATGATATCTGGAAATGAGTGAAATATTCATTTATAACAAATTTCACAAGCTTAAAACTTACGAGAAAAGATTGGCATAAATTCAAAACTCACAAAACCAAAATTGTAAAATATTTGTAGGCTAATATCATATACTTTAAGAAATAGGGGGCTTATATTGCAACACCTCCATAAATACGGGTCTAATTTTACATTTCTCCTCTTTCATTCATCTCCTATTTCAAGCGAATCATGTGAGACGCAGACATTCATACTCAGGCGGCATACACATAATTGAAACCTTCCCCCCTTTCACTACCTCAAATCCAAGGGGGAACAAAAAAAAAAAGAAAAAAAAAAAAGGAAACAAAAAAAATAATAAAAAATGGCAGGCGGACAGCAAAAAAAGCCTCACGCAATCATGATCCCATACCCATACCAAGGCCACATCAACCCGTTCGTGCACCTCGCCGTCAAACTAGCGTCCCAGGGCTTCACAATCACCTTCGTCAACACCCAATCCGTCGACCGCCGCATTTCCAGGGCGCATTCGGCGGCGGGGGCTGACGGCGCCGCCGACATTTTCGCCGGGGCTCGGGGCGCCGGCCTCGACATCCGCTACGCGACGGTTTCCGACGGGTTCCCGATCGGGTTCGATCGTTCTCTGAATCACGACCAATTTGTCGAGGGTTTGATTCACGGGTTCGTTAATTACGTGGACGAATTGGTGGCGCGTTTGGCATCGTCCGATCCGCCCGTGACGTGTTTGATAGCCGACACGTTCTACGTATGGGCGTCCGCCATTGCCGGGAAGCACAATTTGGTTAGTGTGTCGTTTTGGACGGAGCCTGCTTTGGTTCTCTCCTTGTACTACCACCTGGATCTCCTCGTGAAAAATGGCCATTTTGGTTCTCCAGGTAAAATACCATTTTTACCCTCATGAACAACTACTATTCACTTTTGTCATCTGTGGTGTGGATAAACCATCTCTTATTGGGAGTGTGTACAAACTCGAAAACAAAAAAGTACCTCTTGACTTTTGTTGAAAAGTGACCAATTTTCTCGTTTTGCACTACAATTATTCATTTTCTATACCAATTATGTCATATGGATTAATTATCGTTTGATTTTGGGTGTGTTTGAAAACACTTTTTTCAAAAGATGGTTACTTGCAAACTTCTCATTTTTTCCACAACTAGAATCCAATTTATTTCAGAGTTTGGAAGCACTCTCATTTACTAATTTATCAAGGAAATGTTAGGTGTGTGAAGTAAAATAATATTATGATTCACTTATTATTGCTGAGGTTAATTAATAAAAGTACTCTTGCCGTTTAGTTTGCAAACAATAACAATCATCTATTCTTTAATGGAATGAGAATTCGGTAATAAAAAAAATTACAAATCTCAAGAGTTTCTTAGTTGTAATGTTTATTTGTAATTTTGAATTCAATTTTCTTTTTTGAAATAGTTATAGTCCAATTTCTTATTTAGTATTAAAGTTTCTATGCATTGGCAAATAAACCCGTGTGTTAAATAATACATTTAATGATTATATAAAACTTAATAATTATTTAACAATGGTATTGTAAAAATTTAAACTAAAAATATACTTTTTCATTAATACTTTTTAATGTATGTGCAAAATCAAAATTGACTGCTCAATTTCAAATTTAAAAAATTCCCATCAGATATTGTCTTATATATTCAGTGGAATGTGGAAAATAAGAAATTTGAGCCGAATTATTTCATGTAAGTTATCAAATTCATTTAATTTCTTTGTCAGTCAAACGTGAGGACATCATAGATTACATACCAGGAGTGGGGACAATTAAACCAACAGATCTCACGTCGTACCTCCAATCAGACGACATACAAACCGTGGTACATCGTGTAATTTACAAGGCTTTTGAGGATATTAAAAAAGCTGACATCATTATTTGCAACACAGTCCAAGAACTCGAACTCGACACACTCTCTGCGCTTCACGAGAAACAGCCCATTTACGCAGTTGGGCCTATCGTCTCGGGTTTCACTAACAAGATAGTGGCCACGAGCTTGTGGTCCGAATCAGACTGCACCCCGTGGCTCGATGGGAAGCCCAATGGATCCGTTTTGTACGTCTCGTTTGGTAGTCATGCGCACACCACTAGTAAGGAAGACATTTGGGAGATAGCCCATGGGCTTTTGGGGAGTGGGGTAGATTTTGTGTGGGTGATCCGGCCCGACATTGTGAACTCGGGTGAGGGTAATTTTTTGCCGGATGGATTTGAGAAAAGCATTAAAGGGCGAGGGATGATTGTGCAATGGTGTAGCCAAATTAAGGTGATTTCGCATCGTGCCATTGGAGGGTTTATGTCTCATTGTGGATGGAATTCAGTATTAGAGAGTATATCGTGTAGGGTTCCTTTAATATGTTTTCCTTTGTTTACTGATCAATTTACTAATCGTAAATTAGTGGTTGATGATTGGAAAATCGGGATTAGTCTTTGTGATGGGCCATCGATCACCCGGGAGGAGGTTGAAGAAAAGATCAAATATTTGATGAGTGAGAAAACTTCTAAGGAGTTGAGGAATGCTATCAAGGAGGTGACTTGGAAAATGGAAAGTGCATTGACCATTGATGGATCATCTGAGATCAACTTTAAGCTATTTATTGAGGATATTAAGGCCCAAATGAATAAGAAGGCTGGGCCGGACTTTGAAGTGCAAGACCAGTCAAGGGATCTTGTTTGGGCCCCGAAAGCAGTAACAATTTGACGCTTGTCCAGTTTTAGAATTTAATAGGGAACATTAGGTAGTTGTTGTGTCTACTATTTGATTTACCAGCTTGCAGTAAAGTCAAATGTAAATTTGGAACTAGTAATTAGTATTTTATGTGGTGTAATGACATTCAAAAACAAAGTTCCTTCATCATGCATCCACAATGTTTTCCTATGTATTTGTGTCAAATTTTACATCATGCAACATCTTAAAGTAGTTTTAGTAATTTTGTATTTTTATTGGTTTTTGGCATAAAAAGAAAACTTGAATTTTAATTTTTTTTTTAAAGGCGGATACAGGCATGAGACCTTGGCGGATTCATGTTAACCAAGTTTCTGTTGAGTTGGATTCATGTTTCGCGTCAGTTTTTTTAATTATGCTTTATGAGCTTTAATAAGATCCTATCTTCTCGTGGAAAAGGTTGTGTTAAGTAGAAAAATAGTAAGTTTTATTGAAAGATGTGTATTTATGATTAGATATGGTGGGAGATGGTTTTTATTTTAAATTGAGTTGAAGTGAACTGAAAATTATGTTTTATGAGCTTTAATAAGATCCTACCTTCTCTTGTGAAAAATTGTGTGAGTAGAAAATTAGTGAATTTTATTTTAAAAAATGTGTATTAATGATTAGTTATGGGATGAATTTAATTCTCAATTGAGTTGAAGTGAGTGATAAGGGGAACAAACTTAAAGTGATTGAGTAGTGATATTTTTTGAAAAAGAAAAAAAAATTAAAATACATTTCAAAATGAAATTTCTCAAAAAAAAAAACATGTGGGGAATTACAACTGTTGATAGTCGACCTGACCAAGAAAACCGCGCGTAAGGATGACACGTGATAAGATTCGGGTCAAAAGTGCATACCAACTTATTATAAGGTCGGTTGAACAAATACTATCCGATTCGAGCACGGAGCTAGATGATACATAAAGGGGTCGGTCTAGGTCCCTTGAAGGGTCGATACACAGAACACGGTCAACCATGGGGTGACTGGTCTGTTGTTCGCCGAACGAGGACTCACCTCACCTAGATTGCCAAGCCATCACACATTAGCCGGTCAAACACCTAGACAGTCGTGTATGTTACCTTAGCTGACGCGCCTCACCTAGAATGCCGAGCATGTCGCCTAGGCTGCCGCGCCCCTAACACTTAGGCCATCGAGCCCTGGATAAAGATCGTGACACACCTTGGGCGCCGATCAAGACAAGTTTGACCAACTAGGTCCCAAGTCGCCAACTCGCACTAACATCCTGCTATCTTCGAGTCAGACGACCATGCTGTACCGTGATGGCCGATTAAGACACACATAGCCGATCAGATCGTAAGTCGTCGGATCGCACTCACATCCCGCACTGTCTTCGAGTCGTCCGACCATGGCACGCCGTGATGGCCGACCAAGTCCCGAGTCGTAGGCGTGCACTCGCATCCCACTGTCTTCGAATCAGCCAACCATGGCACATCATGATGGCCAACCAGGACACACATGGCCGACCAAGTCCCGAGTTGTCGGGGTGCACTCGCATCCTACTGTCTTCGGGTCGGCTGACCATGGCACACCATGATGGCCGACCAGGACACGCATGGCCACTAGGACCTTCATGGCCGACCAGGTCCCGAGTTGTCGGCGCGCACTTACTCCCACTATCCTCGAGTCGGCCGACTATGGTGCACCGTGATGGCTAACAAGAACACGCGTAGCCGACCAGGTCCCGAGTCACCAACATGCGCTCGCACCTCGACACCTTTATGTTGGCTGACCAGGGTGCAAGAGTGTACCAGGGTTCCTAAGGCCGACCATGTCTCGAATCTCAAGCTCGCCCTTGCATCTCGCCTTTCGAGTTGGCCGAGCAAAACATGCACGACCGACCTGGATTTGGTTTCAAGCGAGCAGTCGCACGACCTTTTGTCAACTACAAACCGGACGACCAGGACGAGCAGTGGCTGAACTAAGTCTAAAGTTTGATCGACATGTGCATTTCAATATATCACCATTACAATTCGGCAAGGTCGTCTAGGCCAAGTGCTCGGTGCGTGATTGAGTCCAACTCGTCACGCACCGCCATTCGGAGTTAGGCGTAGAGGGTAAAAATGACTCGGACAAACTTGACCAGCCACAAGGTAGGATCAGCTCCTCACCGAGGTTAGATGAGGGCAGCTTCGAGGCGGTGGAAAAGAGGTAATCAGGGTTAACGAACCTGGTTTAAAAAGAGATAATAGTCAATGAAGTACCACCACGTATCTTATCAGAGTTAGGTTTTTGTTTAAGTCTCTCACATAGAAAGTCGGTGACCACTAAGGTGGTGACACGCATCCAATTAGGGTTTCAATCGCTCAGTCGACTCTTTCGATTTTATTTTCTACTTTTTGCACTATTTTTGTTTTTTCGTGAGGAGATGGTCATCAGCCCTCTTCACTGTGGTTGAAGTTTGTTGTTTAAAAAAAAGAGAGGAGGAAGGAGTTTTTCGAACCTACTTATCACCATAAATCCTTCAGAAAGTTCGAGAAGAAACATTGGAAAAGAATGCCATGAAAAGATTGTCCAATCAGGTCCAAACGAGCTTGACCCGGATCAGGTGCTATTGTTCATGCACCATCCCACATTTGCCAAGGAGTTCGAAGAAATGATGAGGAAGACCGCAAAACCAATCCTGATGCCGGAAGTTGTGGTCGGTAACCACAAGAACGCTGACCTTCCGAAAGGACATTCGGAATCGTACCCCGTCAGAGATTCAGCCCAAAAAAACTAAAAGAGAAATTGGATGAGGAGGCCAAGTTGAATGTAAGAGTAGGCTCGATAGACCTCTCATCGCATGACGTCTCACGTTCTCTTCACCATAGAATGTTTTCGCTCGACTCGAAAAGCCATCCAGCAAGGCCCTAGAATACCTCCCCGTGAGGTCGGTCAATAGCAAAAGCAATGCTAATATAAGCATTCTCTTGCAAAACTATGTTTATTATTTTCCATAATACAACATAAGAGATACTTAAAATTTTATAAATTCATAAATTTTTTAAATAAAAATAATAAATTATAAAAAGAAATAAAAAATTATTACAAATTATTCGGGGACGCTGGTGGCAACAGTGTCTCGGCCCCAAAACCTTTTCTTTTCAAATTGACCCGAAACGTTGTTGCCACCAGCGTACTGGAATGAAATTCTTTTTTATTTTTTGGAATTTTACCCCACGACGCGGGTGGTAACATTGGCCCCTGAATTTTTTTTAAACGAATATAATGCGAGACACGTTTGCTAAATGCGTCTCGATTTCAAATTTTTTATTTGTTTATTTTAATTAGCGGGAAGTTTTTCACAATAGCGTCCCGATTCATTTTGTTAACTTTTTTTTAATTGTATCAGTTTTTCAACATTTTAAATTATTTTTGTATTATTTATTTAATTTTACCGAAAATTTACGGCTACCATGTAAATAAATTTCTTATTTAATTGTCTTGTTATATATTTTTTATCAACTAAAAATAATAAGAATTTTTTTACTTAATTATATGAATATTTTTATAATACTTTACTTAATACAAATAATAAGAATAAATTTTTTATTTGATTGCCTTAGTACAAATAGTAAAATTGTTTTACTTGATCCAATTAATATTATCGCATCAATTTCTTATTTGATTGTGTAAATATTGTTATATATAATTTTTATTAGATAAAATTAATAGTTAACCTTAAAATTATTATTATATAGTATATCTTATGTTTTATCCATCAAAACAGGGTTTATTAAATAAATATTGTATTTTTTATTCAAAGTTGAAAAAATATTTTAGAAAAAAAATAAATTGAAAATTTAGGTCGGGACGCCACTCTGAGTGGCGTCTCGCCTGTGGGAAAATTGCGGGACGCCACTCGGAGTGGCGTCTCGAACCAATTTAAAAAAAAAAAAGTTTTGGGGCAGAATTAAAAAAAAAAACAAAAACTTGGGAGAGCGGGTCGAATTGAAAAAAAAAAAGTAGGAGAGCGGGACGCCAGTCAGAGTGGCGTCCCGGGGCGAAAATGAAAAAAACCCAATATTAATGATAGTGTTTTTTTTGGAATATACTCCCGATTTTATTTTTATGACGTTTTTTTTTTTTATGACGTTTTTTTCACAAGTAACCTCCCTATCTCATCTTTATGAATAATTATATATCTAATCAATCGCTTCCACTTCCCCATGTTAATTACTTTATCCGATCGATCATCATTTCTATTTTTTTTTTCTTACCGCCATTTCTTTTTCTTAGCCTATGGTTCTTGTTTTTTAATATTTATCAAAACACTTTCTTTTCTTAGTGTACATGGTATATTTATATGGTTCTTTTTTTTAATATTTATCAAAACACTTATGGTTCATTTTATTTGTAAAATATTTATCAAAATATGGTTATTTATTTTTTTAGAATATTCATCAAACTTATTTGTTGTTTCATTTTTTTAGAATATTCATAAAAATACTTATAAATTAACTGAATTTGTGGTTGAGATAAAATCGAGAAGAGGATTTTTGGAGCAAACTTTCTTCCCAAATTTCAAAATATTTTAAGCACACTGTAAATAAAAATAATAACTGAGAAGAGGATTTTATCCCAACCACAAAATTCAGTTAATTTATAAGTATTTTTGATGAATATTTAAAAAAACAAAGAAGCATATTTTGATAAATATTCTACAAATAAAATGAATCATAAGTCTTTTGATAAATATTAAAAAAAAATAACCATATAAATATAATTAACATGGGAAATGGAAGCGATTGATTAGATATATAATTATTCATAAAGATGAGGGAGGGAGGGTACTTGTGGAAATAAAATAAATTTTTTAAATAAAACGACATTTAATTGAAACAACTTTTAGACGCTAAAACCGTCATAGAAATAGAAATAGAAATAGAACTAGAGGGAGAGAGTATATTCCAAAAAAATACTATCATTAATATTGAGTTTTTTTATTGTCGCCCCGGGACGACACTCTGACTGGCGTCCCGTTCTCCTACTTTTTTTTTTCACCTCGGGACGCCAGTTGACTGGCGGTCCCGTTCTCCTACTTTTTTTTTTCACCTCGGGACGCCAGTTGGAGTGGCGTCCCGCTCCCCCAAATTTTTTTTTTTTTTAAATTCTGTCCCGAAACTTTTTTTTTTTTAAATTGGTCCGAGACGCAACTCCGAGTGGCGTCCCGCAATTTTCCCACAGGCGAGACGCCACTCAAAGTGGCGTCCCGACCTAAATTTTCAATTTATTTTTTTTCTATAATATTTTTTTAATTTTCAATAAAAAGTACAATATTTATTTAATAAACCCATCAAAACACTAGCCTCACCTAACACCTTTTTTTTCCTTTTCTTTTTTTTTTTTTTTTTTTTTTACTGTTTTTAAGAAACGAGAAGAACTGCTTTATATTTAGCACATATTCTTGTACAACTATTCGTATCAAAAACCACAGCCATTAGAATTCTCAAAGACGCCAAACAAGAAGACCTAAATCCTAAAATGGCAAACAACAAAAACCAGAAGCCACACGCTATAATGATATCCTTTCATTTACAAGGCCACATAATCCCTTTCATAAACCTAGCCATAAAGCTCGCTTCAAAGGGCTTCACAATTACTTTTGCCCATCTCGATTACATTCATCACCAGATCTCCAAATCTCATCACAACACCACAGAAATCGACATTTTTGCCCGGGCCCGAGAGTCGGGCCTCGACATCCACTACACGACAATCAGCGACGGGCTCCCCATTGGTTTCGATCGGGCCGCCAACTTCAACCTCCATTTGGAGAATTTCCTGTATCAATTTCCAGATAAAGTAGATGAACTAGTGGGAAAAATAATAACACAGCCCGATTCGGATTCTGATTATTTCTTGATTGCTGATACTTTCTGTCTTTGGCCCGAAAAAATCGCCAAGAAATATAACTTGGTGAATGTCTCTTTCTGGACCGAGCCCGCTTTAGTATTTTCGTTATATTATCACTTGGATCTGTTGAGAGAAAATGGGCACGTCCCAGTCACGGGCCGCCAGGAAAACGTGGATTATATCCCGGGAATCTCGTCGATAAACACGAAAGATTTCGTGTCGTATTTCCAGGATTCGGAATTAACTCTGTTACACAAAATCCTTTTCCGGGCTTTCGATGTGGTGAGAAGCGCAGATTTCATTATTTGCAACACGATCCAAGAACTGGAATCAGAAGCCATATCAGCTCTGCAGCAAAAACAACCATTTTACGCAATCGGGCCTGTCTTCCCGTCGGGCTTTTCGGAAAACACGGTTGCCAGGAGCTTCTTGCCCGAATCCAACCCCATGGATTGGCTGAATTCCAAGGGCCCTGGATCGGTTTTGTATATCTCGTTTGGTAGCCTCGCGAAAACAGACAAGAGTGTGATTTCCGAAATTGCTGGCGGGCTTTTACTTAGTGAGGTTAATTTTATCTGGGTTCTTCGGCCCGGGATACTGAATCACGAGGGTGGTAATGTTTTGCCCGATGGGTTTGAAGATAGTGTAAGAGATAGGGGTATAATTGTCCCATGGTGTGATCAAAATAAGGTTTTGCTGAATCCGGCGATCGGAGGATTTTTAACTCACTGTGGGTGGAACTCGATACTGGAGAGTATATGGTGTGGTGTGCCGATGATTTGTTATCCGTTGTTTACGGATCAGATTACGAATAGGAAATTGGTGGTGGATGATTGGAGGGTTGGGATGAATCTATGTGATGAAGGAATTATTACAAGAGAAGAGGTTGCGGAAAAGATTGGGACTTTGATGAGTGGGAAAAGGTCGGATGAGTTGAGAATGGAGATTGGAAATGCCAGGAAAATACTGCAAAGTGCGTTGACAAATTGTGGATCTTCGGAGAAAAACTTGGATTGTTTTGTTGAGGATGTGTGTGATGAAATACTCAGAAGAAATAAGACATTTAATGAGAGTATTTGATGAATGTTGTGTGATTTTTTGGGTGATCGGTTGACATTTCGTTTGGTCTTTACTATTTCTTGGGAATTAATAAAACTTCTTGACCTTTTTTTTTTTTTTTTCGTACTGTGGAAGTATACCTTTAATAGCACAATACGACAAATTATACTATGCATTCACGATGCACATTTCATGATGCACTCGTTTCATATTTTAATATTTTGTTTGATAAATATATACGATATTGTGATGAATATGAATGTAATGTATGATAAATGTGATTATATTGAAAATTGTATTATGTATAATAAATATGAATATTTTGTTTGATAAATTTGTATGTTATGTGTGATTAATAGTATTTTATGTATTGAATTTTTAATGTAACAATTGAAATTGTGTTCTTGTATAAGTAATCATATTTTATATAAGTAGTCATATGTATATTATGTGCCTAGAATATGAGTTTGACAACCTCTATCCCACAAAGATCAAATTTCCAATATAATATATATGAAGTGGTATCATTATGGGACGGGGGAATATGTAATTATGACTTATGACAAAATAATTTTTTCGAAAAAATTTGTATGAGACCACTTTTCACAATTTACTAATTTGTAATGATTTTTAATGCCACATGTGATTAAATATGTATATTATGTATTGAGTTTTTATTTAGACAAGTGAAAATTGTGCATCTATATATTAATAGAGGGAATGTCTTTTTTTACCCATAAGTAAATAAATATCTTTTCTATCCATTTTGTAATATGAAAAGATTAAAATAACCTCATTTTAAGTGTAAGAGATTAAAGGGGTTAAAATTTATTACACATTTTCTTCTCCTTTTTTTTTCTCACTCCTCAATTTTATGGAAAACCAGGTGATTCTATGACGATTTCGATAGCGTGAATCAAGATTAGAGTCCGCTATATGCAAAGTCCTATCACTTTCGTGTTTAAAATCTATCACTGTTTTAACTTATAATAATTTTATTTTTAGGGTTGTGTTGGTTATTTGCTACGCGAGAAAATTTATGCGAGATTTAGAACGAGAAATGTAATTTAGGTGAGCGGTATCATTTTCCGCTGTTCGGTCTAAACAACTCTTCTCGCCCCAAATATTTTATAGCACTCGCATCAAACTATTTTAACCTGCCGTCCCCAAAAAATATTGTACTGCTCGGTCCAAACAAGCCTTTTCGCCCCAAATATTTTATAGTACTCGCTTCAAACTATTTTAATCTGTCATCCCAAATAAAATATTGTGTTGGTCGGTTCAAATATAACCTCTCGCCTCAAATATATATTACTCGCTCCAAATTACTTTAACTTCTCATCCCGAATAAAAATTTATACTGGTCGGTCCAAATATAACCTCTTGCCACAACATTTTAAACTACTCGCTCCAACTTATTTAACTAGCCGTCCAGAATAAAAAGTTGTATTGGTTGATGACTACTTCGTGGAAGAGAACATTATTCTTAGTGAGAACAACAATTTGACGTCGATAGATATGGCAACTAAATAGAACTCGGATATTGGAACATGTTGTCATACTGTCCAAATTGTGCGAAGACCACCTCCATTATTTAATGATTAGGGGGACATTCATGTTGAGTCAAGGTCAAGTACTTGGACAATTCTTGGAGCGTCATTTCATACCAGTGATCTTGAACCTATCCAGTTTGAGCTAGAGAATATTGATCATGAGAATTTTGGTCTTTAACTTTATATTGGCGTAACCTTTGAGAATAAATCCGATTAGCAAGTTGCGATTGGGATGTATAATGCGACACATAAATATGCTTATCGAGTGAAAGCATCCTGTACACAACAGTAATATTCCATATGTAAATATCGGAGTTGTGGGTTTCTGTTACGAGAATACTCAGAAGTAGGAGGCTTTTGAAAGGTGACAAAATTGAACCCTGAACACACTTATTAGTTTTTTATCAGTGTAAGTGCATCGAGATAATTGCCTTCTATAATTATTTCTACGCTCTACGCACCTAAATTACTCAGGGAAGGTTATTTGCTTCGGGAAAAAGAAATTTAAGATGATATAGGGACTGAGTATGGGATAGAATATCTTGTATAATAAGGCGTTAAAAATGCATCATTTGGCCCACGCAATGATATTTGCAGATCACCAACAGTCTTGGGAAATGTTGCCTTCTTATTTCTACATGCTTCTCTAGGAGAATCCTGGCACTGCGATTAGTTTGGAGACCGATGATGATGGTACATTTAAGTACACTTTTGTAGCCTTAGTTGCATCCATTTTTGCATTCAAAGAATATTGCAGAATTGTTATAGTGATTAATGGTACACATTTGAAATAAATATAAGGGTGTACAATGTTTGTTGCTGCAATTGAAGATGGAAATGTGCAGCTAGCTCCACTTGCCATCGGTATTAGTGATATATATAATCATGTGTCATGGTGTTGGTTTATGAAGAAATCCCACGACACTTTCGGGTGTCCGTAGAACTTGGAGATCACTTATGTGCCCACAAAGCATAGAAAATGCAATCAGAGATGTACCCCGACAATGCATCATGGTTTGTGTGCTTTCCATCCCAGATGAACATTCATCGCTAATGACCTGAAGCTATCTTTTTATTCAAGAAAGTAACACATACATATAGCGAGTCGGTATATGATGAAACTATGAAAATCATAAAAGAGAAAGACCCACTAGCCTGGTTGAGGCTTGTTCGTGCAAAGCCCAAAAAATGGGCATGTATTCATTGTGCAGCACGTCATTACGGGTTCATTATGTCAAATACTGCTGAAAATTGAATTCCAGATTACTCTAGACAAGAAAACTACCAGTGCGTTCTATTCTTGAAGTTGTATGTAATGTTTTATAGGTTTGGTTCAACAAAAGACGAGATGCAACCCAGAAAACTGACCATGAATTGTCACCATTAGTTGCAAAAAGGTGCTCGAATTATGGAATTTCACACAACATATGCTGGTGTCTACGATTAGTACAACTCAGTTAATGTGAAGGATGAGGCTCACTCATACATCCTTGATTTATGACAACAAACTTGCACGTGTTTTATATTTCCATGAGACTTGATTCATTATGGGCATGACCTTAAGGCAATGTGGTATTAATTAATCTAGTAAATATTTTAAATCTTTTATTCGCAAAACTTATTTGTAGTGATATTTTCTTTCAACACAACTTAAGTTTTTTCAACATGACATTTTTTTTTTAATTTTAGAGTGAGATGAACCAATATGTTCTTGGGTATGCACAAGTACTAAATATCAAGCACTCTGTGCAAGTTATATTCTCCGATAGTCATGTCAGTGCCGCACCCATGTGATAAGTTTGTTCCGACCCCTGCCCGACAATAAGTTGTACATCTATTAGCAAACCCAAGATAGGCGAGATGCCTTTGGATGATGAGATACTATTCTGCGTGTGAGCATACAAGACGCCATCGCAAACAAATATGTTTTAGGTGAAAAGAGACATGTCACAATTGTGCTATTTGCACTTACCAGAATCATGCAGAACCGCCACCACCAAGTGGCACATCTCACCATGGATGTCTTTGAATAATATGTGGTAATTGTAGGAAAACGGACATTGGCGTAATAGGTGTCATGGTCGAATATTCGATTAGGATGAAGTTGAGATCAATCAAGATGGTGACAATAAGTACGAAATCAATATGTACTTTATTGTATGAAGCAACCGTGCCTATAATGTTACTATGCATGGGACATTCAAGTGTAATATTATATCAGAATGTTGTGCTAGTATTTAAAGTGTTATTATTTGGTAATATTATGTTTACTTATAAGGTCATAGTAAAGTAATTTTAGGAAATTGAAAGGAGATTATTAAAAAAAAAAAAAAAAACTTCATTACAAATTTAAACACAAACCACAACCTCAAGCAAACATATCACAAAATAAGGCTGAAGTACCACTGCCCCCTAAAAGTATCACAAAAACTTTGGGGCACATTTCATTAAACCTTCCAGTTTGATGTATCGCAAAATATTATTATAGTATTACAAACAATACTTAAGTTATTACATGTTCTGCTAACTAATTCTTATTTCTATATTTATGTTACAATAAGTTGTAAAAGTATCATAAAACGTTGTTAAAGTCTCATAAAATATAGTTAAAGTATCACATATATATATATGTTTTACGATGGGTTATTAAAGTATTGCAAAAAGTTATTAAACTATTAAAAATCATAAATAAAGTATCACAAATTATAATTAAAATTTATTGTTGACTTTAGTGGTTCCTAAAGAACCTGGCATTGTTTTATGTAGGACTTTGTGAGATCAACTTACAAATTTAGTTAAAAGTATTACAAATCTAGTTAAAACTATCATTATTTTAGTTAAAAATATCAAATATTTATGTATAAATATTGTATATTGTACTTATATATAGAGTATCAAAGATTATAGAATACTATCATAAATTTATTTAAAAGTATCACAAATCTATGTAATATTATTACCTATTATAGTTTATGTAAAAGTATCACGAAGAGCAGTAAAAGAATGGTGAAAAATAATTTGGTTAATCTAATAGTTTTTAATAGGTGAAGAATGGTGATTTCACAGCACCGTAAAAGTTCTCCAGAATATAATTAAAGTATCATTAATTTCGGACATTTGATTTTGATTTTTACATCTATATTCATTACGATAATTAAAGTATTGTAAAAGATTACTAAAATATCAAAAGTAGTTTTGTAGAGTATCACAAAAAATATCTAGAATATCACATAATCTAGATATCTAATTTCTATAATTACATATATATTCTTTTACAATATATAGTTAAAGTATTACAAAAAAATAAATAAATTAAAGTATCACAAAATATAGTTAAAGTACCACAAGTTTATAATACTTGAATTCTATTTTTACATCTATACTTTTTCACAATAGATAATTAAGGTATCACAAAGAGGTAATGAATTATCACAAAACATAGTTAAAGTATCATATTAGAGTATCAAATAAAAGTATGACAAAATTAACTAAACATAGCACCACATATACAAATTGTGTCACAATATAATAGAATTATAAAATACTCTGAAAGTATCACAAACGCAGTTAAAAGTATCATAACTTTAGGTAAATGATAATAATCACTTTAAAGTAATATAGTCTAGTATAAAATTATTACAAATGGAATTAGAATTATCACAATTTGAACTAAAAGTATCACAATTCCAAGTGACAATATCACTTAAAGGTATTATAATTTGAAAATCTTGCCCATTGATGGCATCTGTTATTACATAAAAATTCCATAATATAAATCCAAATAATTATGAAATGCACTCTCCTCAAGAAAATGTATTCATCATCTCTCTCTTAAAGTCCCATTTGACCAAACACCTAATCCGATGTTTCTTTTAAAACATCATCTTTCCATTTACAGGAGAGACAACCCCAAGAATCACAGAACCAGACAAAACAATAACCATTATACCTAATGAGTTCACAAGAAATGCCTCTTTCTTTCTTTCTTTTTTTTCACAACGATAAAGATTTAATAAAATCAAACATAAAACATAATTACAAAACCCGGAGCCAATGAACTCAAATGACACCTTGGGACTACAAAGACTACCAAGGCAGAAGAAAGACCACAAACGGTTGCAAAAATTAACTAGCACAAAACACAACAAGAACACACAACAAACCACAAAAAATAAAAATAAAAAAATGAGCCATCAAAAACAAGCAATGCCTATGTCGAGTAACGTGTTATTACTTTGTTCATTTCAAGTAACGTTGCCTTCTCTAAGAAACCAGTTGGTTATAGCTAGAGAGTAAATGTAAATTCCAAAAAATACGTGCCACAACAACAACCTTGCCTGGCTGTTATGATCCACCTAGATACCAAAAGGTTACGAATCCAACATCCAACTGAATTACAAATAAGAGAAGGCAACTTAGGCCCAACCACGAGTAGAGACTAGAATTTACCGATTCCTTTTTCAATGTGAAACTCCCAAGCAGCCCATAATCTAGTGGCACTCTAATAGAAAGTCAAGATTTAAGGGAAAGATGAACATATTTTTCGAAGCTTTTTGTTCCTGACACAATCTCGTATGCTAGCATAGCTTCACCATTCAGAAGCATAAGGCTGATCACCATTAATACAGGATAAACGTTAAAACTTCAGAGCATACTTACCCACTCCGGAGTTATCTGTGCAGACAGGACGCCACCCATCTATGGCCAAATGATTCAACCACTTACAATGTAAATCAGACTAATATTTATCAAAAACGCAATGAAGAACAGACATAAAGTACCAAAATTATATAATCTTTAAACATTAAATCACTTTGCAAATACAAGTTTGCATTGTTCCCTTCGACTTTCAGAAGTAGGAAATAAAAACATGTCGACTGCTATTTTTCGGGTGCAGGCATCTCAAAGCCAGCATCTTTAACAGCCTGATAACAAAAAGAAAAGAAAGAGAGAGAGAGAGAGAGAGAGATGGGTCGAATACCTTGGCACAGGACATGGCCGCTTGCCACAAGTGGCGCGCTACTGGTGAATC
>BMAC01000058.1:2557467-2588320 GCA_014905375.1 Phtheirospermum japonicum | reverse complement strand
TCAGTATTTATAAAATTAAAAAAAAAAAAGGAAAAAAATACTGACGGGAAGTATTACTGACGGCCGATGCCCGTCAGCAGGTCGTCGGTATTTCTGACGGGTACGTTAAAGCCGTCAGTATACTGGAATCCTGACCACAAAAATGCTGACGGATTTGGCCGTCAGCATTGCCGAATTTTTTATAGTGAATTTTCTAGTTGTACTCATACTATCTTTTTTTTTTAAGTTAACAAAATTAATAAATAATTTTTAAAATCAAATTATAAATTTTTATATTTTTGTTATTCATTTTATTCTTGTTCCCAATTCTGTTTATATTATATTATATTTCTTGTAATTTTTTGTTTTTGATTTTATATTTAGTTAATAATTTTTTATAATTTAATGGTACTTTTTTTTTGTGGCTATGAGTTCATATTTAGTTTTATAATATTTAGCAACTTTTTGGTTTATTTTCTATATTTTTTGTATTTATTAAATAATTATTTATAATTTAATTATAAGTTATTATATTATATTTATAATAAAAACAAATTTATTTGATATCATTTGAAATATTTATATTTTGATTTACTTTTACGGGTTTTGCATATTTATAAACTAATTATTTGGATATATTTACATATTATATATTATATATTTATATTTTAGATTTCTTACACACACACACACACACACACACACACAATATTTTTGTAGTTGCTATTATTATTTTTTATTTGATTTTATATTTTTATCGATCTTTTTTATTTTTATATTTATTTAATAATTTTATAGAATCTAATTATAATTTTTTTGAGTTAATTTAACTTATTTTATGAATTTTTTCTTTACTTTTATTTGATTGCTAAATTATCGGTTTTCTTTCATATTTATTAAATAAATACTTATAGTTTAATTATAATTCTTATATTTTTATCTATATGATTTTATTATTATATTCAATTTTATTTAAAGCATTTGAAAAAATATATATGTTTTACATTTGCTTTTTTGGATTTTTCAAATTTATTAACTAATTATTTACATATATTTACATATTTATTTAAAATAATTTTTTATATTTTATATTTTCTTCAAAAAAATTTATATTATTTTTACTTTTCTCAGTTTATTTATTATTATACACAATTCTTCTATATATTTAATATTTCTTTATATAAATCATAATCTTCAAAAGAATATTTACATAAATAATTATATACATAATAAATATGTATACTACATATAGTAAGTAAAATGGGTGGGAAATTTTTGAGAAATATTTTTAGAAATTTTAGGCTTTTTATATATATATAGATAACGTTTTAGGTGTAAATTGAATGATGCAAGTACTTGAACATTATTTATAAGTACGATACCACACAAGTTTAAAATACGACATTGTTTTTTTTTATAAAGTTTGTCATACTTCAAGATTTCGTATTTTTATAACTATCACAAAGTTTTCGAAAGTGTCATTTTATAACTTTTGTGTAACGCACAGGTCATCTTTAACTTCAAGATGATATCATTGTATAAAAGACAACTAATGCAAAGATCTGACAAAATTTTTTTTTAGAATTTTAAGTGCATAACAGTTTTTCCGTTAATAAACATCTTAATTTCATATTTTTTGGGAATAAATTTTATTATTATTATTATTATTATTTGCATTTCTTATACTTGTCCGCGAAAATCGCGGGTTTCACACGAATTGTTGGTTATTTGTATGAAGTATGAATAAATATATTACGCTTCTATTATGATCTCACATTAATAGATAAGAGAAGTTTATTTGAAGTTGATCATAAGTTGGTATTTGGTTATTTGTATTGAAAGTAAAATAAATATTAAACTTCTATTGAGATCTCTTATTGATAAATAGTAAGAGTTTATCTGAAATTGATTATCGGTTGATTCTTGGGATATGCATATGAAAGAGAAATAAATAAAATAATTATATGTTAATGATACGACACTAAATATTCATGTATGATATATGTTAGTATTTATGTTAAGCGACCTCATTTCTCGAAAGGAGCATTCATTTTAAGAGGTGGGCGAGCTGATTTTAAGAGTAGCGAGCTCTCATATAGGGTCACGACCTCTTATGATTTTATTGGCTCGGCGTTCTCTGGTATCTCGGTAATGGGCTTTGTAAATATTAGGCTCGAATGGGCTAATATGGATGGTATTGTGGGGTCCCGGCGGACTGTATTGAAAGAATCACAGACCCAGACCTATTCTTGTAATTTAAGCGAGAGATCTATTATTAATGAGAACTTAGCATATAGGAGAAATCCTAATTCTAAGTCGGTTGTGGTATTTATGAAATTATAGTGGGAGAAGGTAACCCTAGCTTGGGGAGCACTTCTCTTACATATATAAAAGGGGTGCACGCCTCTCTTTATTTCAAATTGATTTAATCCTACTTTGAGCTCTCAAAATATCTCTCGCATTTTCTTACTTAAGCATCGGAGGACCTTCGCCGGGGCTGTCCACCGCCTTGGCTGAGGGTGTTGTTTTGCTGGAAGCTATTCAGGTCGCTGATCTCAAATCTGAGGTTAGTACCCCCTATTCTGGGTAACCAATCGTTTTGGTTTTATCAAGTGGCGCCGTCTATGGAAAAGAGGGACATCGAGTCCTTGATCAAAAGACGTGAGAATACACAATTTTCGTAGGTCTAAAATCTAACTGCGTTATGAATTTGAAAAATCATTTTCTAACGTTTCAACCGTTGGATCGTATTAAAATTTTTACAAAACTTCAAAAACCTTTTGAATTACGTTTTGAATGGTGGAGATCGAATTTTGAAATGCGAAAAAATATATATAGATTTTTGAATAAATCAGATTTTATTTTCGGAAAATTCTATTCAGCGTTTTTTAAAATACGATTGTGCACAATAAAACCTTTGGATCAAGCCACAATTTTGATATATTGTTCCAAACATATACAAGTTCAATCCGAATGGTGGAAATATTAATATGAGTTTGGAGAAATCCTATAAAGAACTTTGAACAGAGCTGATCCTGTTTCCCAAAATTGTCTGTCTAGTTTCTTTTAAAAATTAAATTATGCACAATCTAACCGTTGGATGAAGCTGAATTTTGGATATAATATTTATGATATATAGTGGTTAAATTGGAATGGTGGTGAAGATCTAGTTTGAAGGTTTGTGGGCGCGAGTAAGGGTTGTGATGCTCGCATCTTACTTATCGATTATTTTTATGATCATATACTAACAGACTAAGTGCAGGTCTATTTGTTTACGTATTAATTTTGGCTTTTAAGAGTTACTCTATGTGTTGCCTGGAATTTAACCCGAGAATGGTCAATTCAAACATACGCAATGAGGTCGCGTGTCCAAATATTCAAGGTTGATTTATTGATAAGGTCGCGTATCAACCAAACGCAATAAAATCATCAAAAATCAAGATAAATATTTATTTTTTTAAAATCAAAAATATACAAATTTGGGTCATGCGCGTCAATAATAGGTATAAATTGTGATGGTTTGATGTGTTTAAATGTGGATGGTATGGTTTGGTTGATTGATTTGGTTGACGTAGCGGACATGCTTATTGAATTGATTTATATGGGGATAAGCGTATGGTTCATTTGATCCTATGTGGTTTAATTTTTGACTGAAGGGACTTATTTAATTCTATATAATTATGGGGATGCACATAATAATGAAAAAGTTACTCTAATAAAGATAAATAAGATGAGTCTTAGCTAAAGATTAAGCACTTATCAACTCCCAAGGTACTTGAATGAGTAGGTTCATGAAAACACTTGCTCATCATTGCAAATTCTCGTATGAAACCACTACACCGCCACACTTCAGTAATGACTCACTCTTGGATTATTATTTTTGAGATCCGACTTTTGTATTCAAAATTGACTCGTAGGGCTTTCCAGTGATATATATTTTGTTACTTAAATCATTACCAATCAAATCAGTTAAACCCTCAAAGATGGTATATGTGCTGAAAACTCCAGTGTGAGTTTATTTGATCCTATATGGCTTATGGTTATGGGAAAGGGCAATGCTTGGTTTGCAATGAATATGTTTGGTTAACAAATTCTTTATTATTTATGTGCTTGTGATTATGTTTGTTTAACATATTCTTTTACTTGGTAGATCATGAATCTATGTGGACATGTCCAATTAACATACTCTTGGTTTATTTGATTTCTTAAGCTCTCTGGAAAATATGAATATATTCTAATGTGGTTTATTTGCATTAATATGGTATATGGTTTTGTATTTATGTGAGGGGGACAAATTATACTTTTTATGAATGGTTTTGAAAATTAGTCTGCCTCCAGCTCGCCTCACAGACTAGAGCGATTATATGAGTTTTAGTGTACAGGTTCATGAAGGATTAATTGGACTTGCAAGATTAATTTAATATTTATGGGCGGTTAATTTATGAGTTGCCCAACATATAACTCGGAGATGGTCAACTCAATGTGAAGAGGTCGCCAATATTTAAGGCCATATATCAGGTCGCGCGTCCAAACATTCACAAAAAGGTGATCGTGGAATTATGCTACCTAAAAACAAAAAGTTCGCACAGTTGGATATTCGAGGAGAGGTGAATTTTCCTATGGCATCAATATGAATACGTATCGGGTACGCTCTTTAAAATCTCATGAAAGGGACAGTTTCTAATTTTCTGCCTTACTTATTTTTTATGTGGTTGAACATGGGGGCATAGTTGATTTATGCGATTTAATATAGTTCACTTAAAGTGATAAAATTTATTTGGGACGGTTTAAATGGTTATGGTGTGTGATTTAATTTAAATAGTTAAGGTCTGATCACAAGTTTGGTTTATGTCGTATTAATTAATGGTTTATGGATTGATGGTTTTATGAACCGATGCTTATATAGGTCGGCTGAGTGATTGTTTTATGAATCGATGCTTGTATAGGTCGGCTGAGTGATTGTTTTACGAACCGATGCTTGTATAGGTCGGCTGGTGTTTTATTACTCTTTGGGGCGGATGATTATTTTATGAACCGATGCTTTTATAGGTCGGTTGGTTACCCTTCGGGGCGGGCTGATTGCTTTATGAACCGATGCTTGTGTAGGTCGGCTGGTTGTATTACCCTTCAGGACGGATGATTGTTTTATGAACCGATGCTTTTATAGGTCGGTTGGTTACCCTTCGGGGCGGGCTGATTGCTTTATGAACCAATGCTTGTGTAGGTTGACTGGTTGTATTACCCTTCGGTGCAGGCTAATTGCTTTATGAACCGATGCTTGTGTAGGTCAGCTGGTTGTATTACCCTTCGGGGCGGATGGTTACTTTTTGACCTTAAGTATGTCTGACTTACATATTTGAGGTCGCTTATGGGAAGGATATGTTTGACTTACATATTTTTCCCAGATTTTATAACTTTATATGTCTTAGAACATATTTGACTTATATGTTCTTAAACACTCTTCGAACATGCTTGATTTACATGTTCTTGGTAGACTATGTGCTTGTTATTCTTTTTGATTGATCTTGCGACCTATGTGTGAAACAGGTTTATTCGGCATTTTCATTAACATGTTTGAACTACTTGGTTGCATTAACTTGGGGACTACGTAGTTTTCTTGGTCGCCTTTGGTTTAATTGAGTTGGTACGATCTGATTATTTCATCTTGTTTGCATTATTTGGACATGGGGGACTGAGTAGTTTTCTCAGTCCCATGTTATTATTATATGGTTGCACCTAGATTGTGTATGGTCTAAATGTTTTTATTTTGCTCAATTTACTTAACTTGGGAGACTGAGTGATTTTTTTGGTCATATGTGGTTTAATATAGATTTTTCTTGATTTAATATGCCAACTTGTGTCAGTTCGGCGATTGTTTTTATGGAAGGGGCTGGCGCTTTTATTAGGTTAGCGATGATTTATGGGTGCAATGGTTTTTTGGCCGACCTATTTTAGGTCGATGATGTCTTTATGGTTTATGGTTTTATGGGTTTTTATGCCTTTATGGTTAACACAATCTTAGGCCTTGGTGGGCTATTATGGATTATGGTATGAGGTCCTGATGGACTAATGAAATGGTTTATGGTTATATATGCAATGCTTAATTGATTTGTCATGGCTATGGTTTCTGGCATGAGATGATTTTTTTAGGTCGGTTAAATGACTTATGGTGTTTTGACTACCTAGAAACGCATGATTATATTAGAGTATTGTGCCTATGTAAGACTGTAGGTTGGGAATGGATGGTTTTTGTGATTACAGGTCGATGGATATTTCAAGTCGTTCAACATGAAATGTGGGGACTTTTAAGCGACCTCTTCTTCTGGGAGGAGCATTCTTCCTGGGGGTTGAGCGAGCTGATTTTTCAGGGGTCGCGATTTTATGTGGCGAGCTCTTATTGGATGAATAGTGCTATAGTTCGATATGGTGAGCTAGGTTTTTCCGAGTTTTGATATGGAATTTCGGTGAGCCAACAGTGTAACTTTGTCTATGATTTATGCTTAAGCTTTTATTGTGGTTTTTGGTTGGTGCATTCTTTAATCTTTTTACATATTCTACCTGATTTCGTACCTCAATCAGCCAGAATATGAGGGACTAGCTGATACGACACTAAATATTCATGTATGATATATGTTGGTATTTATGGTAAGCGACCTCATTTTTCGGAAGGAGCATTCCTTCTAAGAGGTGGGCGAGCTGGTTTTAAGAGTAGCGACCTGAAGTATGAGGGTGAGCTCTCATATAGGTCGCGACCTCTTATGATTTTATTGGCTCGACGTTCTCTGGTAGCTCGGTAATGGGCTTTATAAATATTAGGCCCGAATTGGCTAATATGGATAGTATTGTGGGGTCCCGGCGGACTGAATTGAAAGAATCACAGGCCCAGACCTATTCTGGTAATTTAAGAGAGAGATCTATTATTTATGGGAATTTAGCATATAGGAGAAATCCTAATTCTAAGTCGGTTGTGGTATTTATGGAATTATAGTGGGAGAAGGTAACCCTAGCTTGGGGAACACTTCTCTTGCCTATATAAAAGAGGTGCACGCTCCTCTTTATCTCAGGTTGATTTAATCCTACTATGAACTCTCAAAATATCTCTCGCACTTTCTGACTTAAGCATCAGAGGACCTTCGCCGGGGCGGTCCACCGCCTTGGTTGAGGGTGTTGTTTTGCAGGATCGATCAGATCGCCAATAGGTTCTTGAAGATCAATCAGGTCGTTGTGACGTAATCGGAAGCTATTCAGGTCGTTGATCTCAGATTTGAGGTTAGTACCCCCTATTCTTGGTAACCAATCAATTTTGTTTTATCAGTTAAGGTTTCACACTGATAGATAATGGAACCTTATTTTAAGTTGTTTGTGTTGGATGGATTGACCATTAAGTCTACATGATAGTTTTATAGTTAATTTGTGGTTTATTTTAAATTGATAAAGACTATTTGAATTTTTTTAAAAAAATCGATGATAAAGAATATTAACTTGTTCAGTTGTAGTTGATTTATGTTCGATGTTTGCATATGAAACATATGATAAGCCCGATTAGATATGCTAGCATATATATGTTAATTTTTGGGTATTTTTAAATTTGATACTCACCTAGTGTGATATTTAAATTTGTTCGGAATACTACCATTGTTAATGGGAGGAGGTTTAAGTGACCGATTTCGTACTAAGAAGTGAATGCAAATACAACCAATAAGAACTTTAATTAGAACTTAATATCAACTTCAAAGTCGAATCAACAAATGTTTGCATACACAACTCATCTTTAGTTAATTTCATGCCAGTATTTTCATATTTACTATGATTAATGGAAATTGTATCAAACATGTGTAATTATATATATTTTTTTGTTTACTCGCGTACAAGAGCAAATTTGGAATTTATTGTTCTTAATATTAAAATATTTATGGAGAATCTCTAATTCTTTTATAACAATAGTACATTTACTTGGATATATGTATCAAGAAACCAAAGAAATAATTTATGAAATGTAAAAGGAAAAGCATAAAAGACGAAGACAAAAAGGAGACGGTAGAATTATATTTCTCTTATTAATCAAAACCCCCCTTTATATAGGGTATCAAATACATGTTTACATAATACAAATTGTCCTTCATCAGTTACTTGCTGACGAAGGCACACTAATTGTATTTTTCCTTCAACACTCCCCCTTGTGCCAAGTCAAATGGTGAAATGGTGTTACATTATTGCCTCGTTAAAACCTTTCCAAGTAAGAAAACCCAATAGGAAAAATAAAGCTTAGTCTAAGGAAAAATAGTACAACACATCTATGTTGAGACTCCCCCTAAAGTCTACACCTCTCTTTGATATGTACATCTATCAAGAGAACTTTGAAAATCTCCACTTCCTCAATTTACTTGATTCTTGAGAAAGTGTATAGTTGTTGGTTGTAGAAGAGTTATGGTAATATTACTCGTATCATCACATTTTGTTTAGTGATAGGGTTCAAGCCACTATTATCAGATATATGAATGAACATAATATTTACCATTGATAATCATGAACTACTACATGTATGATAATGATCTCTTAACATGGATCGAATGAGTAACCAATATCAACAATACTAGTTGGTGTTTCACATTAGGAAGTAAACTCAACTTTTTCTTTAGTGGTTAAAAGACCATCTGCTGTCCCAATTAAATTTATGAATGGAAAAAATAAACTCACGTCAATGGTTTCTTTTATGTATCAAAATATGTTTTGATTACATTCCGGTGACATTGCGCTTTCTTGATTTAAATCAAGATAACAATTTTGAGAAAGTAATATTTGGTCAAGTGTATTAGTAATGGTACAATAATGCCCATGTTGTACATAAGAAGGGAATTTCAGCTTCCACCAGTTCTTCGTCATTCCGTTGATGAAATTGATCTTTCCTTATATCTTCACTTTGACCAATCATTGGAGTGCTAGCATATTGCACTTATCCATATTTAATTGCCTGATCATCTTTTGGTTATATGCAAACTGCAGAATTTAGTATTCCACAAACTCGGGATTAGTTTAAAACCTTAACATGACCGAGTTTTCCCATGATTCATTATCTCAAATTAAAGTTTCTAATAACTAGCAATATTTCTTATTCCATTAAGAGTGGATATTATGTTCCTTTCATCGACATATATAACAATAATCGCAAACTTGAAACTTTTTCTTTATAAATACGAAAGGGCATAGATTATCTTTTCCCAACTAACTAGTCACTTAGACGATTATTCCACATCCTTCTGGATTGTCTCAGTCCATAAAGTGAGTGTTTTAATTTAATTGCAAATGCACTCCATGGCTTAGAGCCACTTGCCTTGGCAAGGAAAGGCTAGCAAACACTTTCTTATATATCTCTAAATCATGATCCCCATAGAGATATGACGTAACCACAGGTATACGCTGCATTCTCATTCTTTAGAACTTATAACATCTATTATGGGAGATTACATATCCCCATAGTCAATTTCAGGGTGTTATGAGAAACTTTGTGCTTCAAGTCTAGATTTGCAACTCATGGCTTTATTTTTCTCATTGCGCTTTCTGACAAAACTTTGTTTATGTCCTACAGGCTTTATACTTGGTGAGGTTAGCATTACCAGACCAAATACCTGGCTTGTTGTCAGTGAATTTAGTTCTACCTAGATTGATTCTTTAGAATTAGGTCAATTTTCTCTTTGTTGACATTTCAATAGAGCGTGGTTCGATACCATTGTGCTCTATGATTTTTTGAGCAACAATGTATATATATCATCAATGTGTGTGGAAAATCATTCCATCAACTCATATATAGTACATTGAAATTTCTTTATTCTAATCATATTAAATATCGGAGCGTCCTCCAATAATGATTCATGGACATAAGTATAACCAGAGATAATCTCATGAGAAAATTATGTTCATTAATGATAAATTGAAGTTGTGCCATACATGCCCTCTTATTCCTTGGGCAGGTATTGATCGAACCAAGTGACCTCAGCCTATTCCTTTTGGGAGTCACGACTTCAACACACCTCCACTAAGTATGGTTGCAATGTCTTAATATGCGACATTATGCCCCTTATGGGGTGTTTAACCTTGTAGACATATTTGCAGCTGGTATATATATGATTTCGCCACTTTAGAAATTGAGTCTTCTAGGGTTTTACCAACGATTCATCAAGGATTTTTCAAAGATACCATCCCCGTTATGTAGTCTCTTACAAAAGGATTTGGAGTTCAATCTCGATGACGATTGCAAGATGGCTTTTGACACATTAAAGAATCGTCTGACCACTTCTCCAATAATCCAGCCACCAAAGTGGGACCTACCATTCGAAGTCATGTGCGACGCTAGTGATTATGTTGTGGGAGCTGTGTTGGGGCAAAGAGTTGATAAGCTGGCTTATGTGATTTACTATGCTTCGATAACTTTGAATCCCGCTCAAGGAAATTATACGGCTATTGGAAAAGCTCCTAGCCATTGTTTTTGCTCTATAAAAAATTTGCTCATATATCTTGGGCACCAAAGTGGTGGTATTTACTGATCATGTGGCTCTTCGACACCTCCTTATGAAGAAGGAGATGAAACCAAGACTCATACGATGGATATTATTGCTCCAAGAGTTTGACTTGGAAATCAAGGACAAGAAGGGTGCTGAGAATGCCATTGCGGACCATCTAAGTCGAATGACGAATGTGGAGGACAAACTGCAACTCAACAAGAGCTTTCCAGACGAGCAGCTACTGACGATTGGAGGTTTCCAACAAAACTCTCTATTATCGGGTCACCCGATAACAACAACCTCGGAGCCCTGGTATGCTGATTTGGTGAATTTCCTAGTCGCTCATATTTTTCCAACAGAGATGGTTAAAGCAAGGAGAGACAAACTAAAGAATGATGTCAAATACAACGTGTGGGATGATCCATATTTCTGGAAGCATTGCGTCGAACAAGTAATTCAAAGATGCGTTCCAAATTCTGAGTTCCATTTGATTCTATCCTTTTGTCACGCTCATGCCTGCGGGGGACATTTTGGATCTAAGAGAACAACCCATAAGGTGCTCGATAGTGGTTTCTATTAGCTAACTCTTTTTCAAGATGTGCATTATTTTTGTAAGTCGTGTGATAATTATCAGAGAACGGGCAATATATCGAAAATAAATCAAATACCCTAAAATCCGATAATAACTTACGAAATTTTCTATGTGTGGGGTATTATTTTATGGGGCCCTTTCCAATTTCCTTCAAGAACTTCTACATATTGCTCGCAGCTGATTACGTCTCGAAATGGGTGGAAGCAAAGGCCACATAGATTAACGACTCAAAGGTGGTTACACGTTTTATTAAATCTCGAATCTTCTTGAGATTTAGAATCCCTCAGACAATGATAAGCGATTGCGGAACTCATTTTTATAACAAGAAAGTGGAAGCGTTACTAAGGAAGTATGGTATCTTCCATAAGCTTTCTACAGCTTATCATCCGTAGACGAGTGGGCAGGCCGAGACTTCAAATCGAGAAATCAAATCCATATTGGAGAAGACCATTAATGCGAATCGAAAGGATTGGAGCATCAAACTGAAAGACGCATTTTGGGTGTATAAGTATAAGACACTAATTGGGATGTCTCCATACCGACTCGTTTTTGGGAAGCCATGCCACTTGCCGGTGGAACTCCAGCATAAGGCATTCTGGGCGGTGCAGCAATTTAATTTTGAGTACGATGGAGCTGGATTACATCGAAAGTCGAAGTTGCGAGAACTAGAGGAGATTAGGAATGAAGCATTTGAAATTATTTGATTTACAAAGAAAAGACGAAGGCTTTCCATGACCTGAAAATTTCAAGAAAATATTTTATCGGGGGCGAGAAAGTGCTACTTTTTCATTCTCGCCTCAAGTTGTCTCCAGGGAAGTTACTTTCTCGGTGGGTTAGGCCGTTTGTCATTACTCATGTATTCCCGCATGGTGCAGTGGAGATCCGGGAGTGGTCTATGATGAGTGGTATTTGCAATAATGATCCGAGAGTTGATTTATAATATTAATAGTACTTACTTGCATTGCTTGCTCGAATTATGTTTCGATTAAAGTCTTTAACCACAATTTGATTTAGGGATCAAGAGCATGATTGTTAGTACTTTTGTGATTCGTTTGTGGGGCATCAATTCTAGCTTGTTTGCATTGTTGAGGTGTCCTTGTGGTTGTCGTACTCAATATGAGTTTGTGTGGGGCCTTGAAGGTAGCGGTTGTGTGAGAATATTCGTTAGTTGAAACAAAATTTATTGAAGTCCGGTTGGAGAATACCGGCGGGTTGTAGTCGAAAAATAAAATTAAAAAAAAGAAAATAAAAAAATCGAGGTGCTAAAACAGCTGCCTATCCATGTTTACCAAGTGCGTTTCGCTCATACTAGGACTGCTTTCCAATGAAGACACGACCAGCAGCCGACAATCCACGCACGTATGTATATACTTAAATGGCGCACACTAATCTCAATTCCAATAAATCGGAGGTGAAACTAACTAATACGATCCTCCTGTTCAGCGTCGGGTCCTACTTATCAAGTCAAGAACGGTAGTGAGGAGCTGCAGGCCTCAATAATACTAATAAAAAAAGAATGAATAAATGGGTGGACGAGATATTTAATCGCAACCAACAATGGTTAGTCGCCAAACCATCGAGTAATGAGGGGGCACCAAAGTACATTTATATAGCATATATTGGAAGGGATTGCCAATCTACTAGGATCACTTTAGTCGATACTTGAAACGCTTGCGGTTTCTAGAAATATAAGGGTGTCTAGAGTACGAATGAGTTCATTTGAGCAATTTGAGTAATCTTCTTAGTGTTATTTCCCATGTATTTTTTGTGCTTTAATTCTAAATTTCCTGGGGACAAGCAATGGTTTAAGTTTGGGGGAGTTTGATATGCGAGGAATTATGTGGTAATTAATAGTTTAAAATGATATTTTTGTGCGCTTCATATTGTCTTATATATTTATTTCTCGTATATATATTATTGTGGATGGACGAGCACCAATTGCATATTTTTCATTTATTTTGTAGTATTTAGTTGCTCGACTGGTGTGATGATGATTGAAGGATGGTTCATAATTGTTGCAATTAGCTAAGTGATAAAACCAAAAAGATTGGTTACCAAGAATAGGGGTACTAACCTCAAATCTGAGATCAGCGACCTAAACAACTTCCACTTCCCGTCACATCGACCTGATTAGTCTCCAAAAATCCTCCTGGAGACCTAACCGATCCTGCAAAGCAACACCTTCAGACGGGTCAGATGTCACACCTATAAAGGTCCTCCGATACTTAAGTCAAAAGCAAGCAACAATCTCAAAAGCCCCAATCACAATAATTAATAACAACGTCTTAGAAAATAAAGAGAGGTATGCACTCCTTTTATAGAGATAAGAGAAGTGTTCCCTAAGTCAGGGTTCCCACAATTTCATAAATACCATAACTGACTTAGAATTAGGATTCCTCCTATATGCTAAGTTCCCATAAAAAATAAATCTCCCATTAAATTACCAGATTAGGCCTGGGTCTGTGATTCTTTCCATACAATTCGTCGGGACCCCAAAATACCATCCATATTGGCCCATCCGAGCCTAATAATTATAAAGTCTATGACCGAGCTAACAGACGACGCCCAACTAAAGACATAAGAGGTAGCAACCCTATATGAGAACTCATCTTCATATTACAGGTCGCTACTCTATAAACCAGCTCGCTATTCGATAAAACCAGCTCGCTCACCTCCCAGAAGAAATACCCTTTCCAATAAATGAGGTCGTTTACCATAAATATTCACATATATTATGTATGGATTTTTAGTGACGCAACACTACGTAGCCGAGGAAGCACAGGACTTAAACGATGAAGCTTGCAAGTCGTAGCAAGAATCGAGAACCGAGAGATGAGAACGAGTAAATCGGCGAATAGATAACGCATAAAGAACCCATCGATCGACGCCAGCGTCAACGCCTATGAGCTGTCGGCGTCGACCGACCACCTTATCGATGACACATCGATGAACTCTCTGTTGTAATCGTCAACGCCCCATCGGTCGACATACTTGGACGACAAACTCTCTGTTGTTATGGTCGATCGACCCGTCGATCGACGCCCATCGACGTCGACTCAGAAAACACTATTTTTGGAAGGAAACTCTTATTCCAATTTTTGGGAACTTATATATATTCTTCCATACTTCAACCAACTCGATTTTTTGACACTCAATACCGACGAAATTTATCGACGGGTAGCATCCGTTAGTAAAAGTCTGGCGTTACCGATGGCTTTCCCTCCAGCCAAAATTACCGACGGCGTGCCGATGGACATAACCCGTCGGTAGATTTATCCGTCGACAATTTTTATTTTTTTAATTTTTTTTATTTCCGTCGGTAAATTTATTTTTTAATATTAATTTAATTTATATATTTATTTATTATAGTTTTTTAAATTTTATGTATTACCAACGGACATTTCCGTCGGTAAAACCACTTTTATTTATTTTTTAATTATCGACGGAAATTACTCCGTCGGTAAATTAAAAATCTTAATTTGTATTTATTTTATTTATTAGTTATGATTTCTTTATTAGTATATATTACTATTAGTAATCTATATATTATTAAATATTAATCATTATTTAATATATATATATATATATATATATATATATATATATATGCATATATATAAATATAATAAATATATATGTTATATATATATATATAACACTTATATTATATATAAATATATTATTACATTAAATATATATTATACTATATTATATTATATTATACTATAATTATATTTATATATATATATATATATATATATATATATATATTATATATATATATATATATATAATATATATATTATATATATATTATATTATATATAACTATATATATAATACTTATAATATAGTATACATATATAATAATATATAACATTTATTTATTTTATATTTTATTAATATATAATATATTTAATATATAAATATATATATATATTTAATATATAAATGTTATAATTATATATTAATATTAATATAAATATATGTATATATAATATATGATATTAATTTATTATATATATTATAATATAATATATAATATTTATAATATACTTAATATATTTGTATAATATAATTATTATATATAAATATATTATAATATAGTATACATATAAAATATATATATAAACATTTATTATTTTTTATATATTTTATTAATATATATTATTATTAATATATAATTATATATATATATATAATTTATATATATATAATATTTAAATATATTTATATATTCAAATATTATATATATATATATATATTATAATTAATAATATATATAACATATATGTATACAATATATTTTATATATTTAAAATTTTAATATAATATAATATATATAATATTTATAATATATATGTATAATATAGTTATTATATATAAATATATTATATATGTTGACATATTATAATATATTATTTATTTTATATATATATATATATATATATATATATATATATATATATATATATATATATATATATATATATATATATATAATATAAGTATGCATATATATTATAATGTAAATATTTATAAGATATCGAGTTAGCCTAGCTGGTCATGGGTTGGGTTGGAGCGCGAGACGTCGTTTGTTCAAACCTCCACAATGACATATGGGAGGATTTATTTGTGATTAATAGGTGTTGTGCTTGGGGCGGGCTTGCAGGCTTGGGCTTGGGGGTGGGCTGGCACACAACTCATATAATAGACTTTCTTTTAATTTAATTTACCGACGGACTAAAATCCGCCAGTAATTTTTATTTTTATTTTTTTAATAAAATTAATTACCGATGGAAAAATATCTGTCGATACATTTTTTTTTATGTTTTTTAATTTATTAAGATCCATTGGTAAATTAAATTTACCTACAAAATTAGTGCCCGTCGGTATATTATCGACGGGAAAAAATAGTCGTTGGTAATTTTTTTACTGACGAGGGTTTTACCAACGGACCATTTTCGTCGGTAATTCCGTCAGTATCTGCTGGTTTTTTTGTAGTGTAGGGTTCCAAGTAAAGAAATAAGACATCTTTTGGGAAGGAAGAAGGGAAGTAGCCATCGATTAATTCCAAGAAATTGAAGGAAGACTAAAGGAACAAAGCAACAACGTTTTTCTTCCTTCTTTATCTTTCTCATCAAGAAACAATGTTTTCTTATTTTTCTTTCTTTTATAGTTTCATGAACACCATGTATGAGTAGTTTAATTAATTTTGGTCCTTGTGACGTTGAAACCCATTGATTGATTATGTTCTAATTGATTCCCGTAATATTTACTTCGTATGAGATTGTTTGTGTTATTCTATTTTCACGACATGATTGTTTAATTTCTGATTTAGACTGATCACCTAGATTAGAGTTAGATGTCAATTGCTAGAAATAGGGCTACAATCCGTAATTGTTGTCGTTTCTGTTTTACTTGTAACAACTAATGGTCGTGCACTAATAAGGATAACACAATATAAGTTAAATAAACCGAACTTATGAGTTTATTGATTAGCCTGTTTGCCTAGCGTTTAATACTTTTATTGGATTAAATCTGGAGATCTTATTCTAGGTTATCCATTAATTAGGTTTAATTGAAGAGCTTGTTTTGATTAAATATTCGGTAAGGGCAAATTCGAGTAGTAGAGCTATTTGTTATTTAGGGCTAGTAGTTTCATATGAGAAGTGATTTATAATATTACAATTAATTAGATGAATCGATCGAGGGTGGAAACTGAACTTGGACTGCAGTTTTCTCATTATTATCTATCTCATATTAATTCTCTTGTGTGTTTCATTTGTTTGAGTTTATTTACTTTGATTTATTTCTTTCTTTATTTGGTTAGTTAGCTCTCACTAGTTAGTTCATCATCTCTCATTCCCTTTTATTATTTTAATTAAATACGAATAATCACAAATTAATCCACACTCCCTTACTTACCGTTTCTACTAGTTAGTGGAGGAAACTTGAGAAAAACAAAAATATTAAATTTATCGCGTATTGATGCGCGGTCAGGGCGTGACGTTGATAGGTTCTCTTATGATACCTACTACCCAAAAACTGTACGTTGTCCTCCTCATCTTCTTCTTCAGATGGCGATGGGTATTCTATCTGATACCGTCCTTTCTTTGTGATTTGAATCAGCTCGGGTCTAGCATCCATAGCTCATTCTCTTTAGTCTTCTTCTGGCCCGGAGTCACTGTTTCCAGCCTGTACTCCTCATCTGTTTTATTATCCTCCTCCTCTTCACTATCACCTTCGTCGGCCAGAATTTTCTTCAACTTACTCGGTGGAACTGATTCCATCAGTCTTTCGAGGAGTCCCTTGTCAACGCTATAAGTTCTTCCCTTTGGTAATTCATCCCACACCTTGATTCAGATATTGATCGTTCTCTGCCTAATTATTTATGGGGATTTATTTTTATTCCCCTTGCCTGAACTCTCTGCCTTTTCCTTTCTGTGGTGGTGGTGGTGTTTTTATGACTGTTTGATCCGCTGCTTTCCCTTGTGGTGGTGTTTGTTCCTCCTCAACCGGCTTCTCCATGCTCGTATCTTTAGTTTTTCTCGCATCAGAGCCGAAATCCAAAGTTTGAGGTATGATGTCTCTTTCATTCATGTCTGTTTTTTGAATTCTCACGTCTTTCGCTCAAGGACTTGATGTCCCTCCTATTCCCATAGTCGGCGCCACTTGATACGACCAAAAAGATTGGTTCACAAAGAAAAGAGAATACTGACCTAAAACCCGTGCTCGCTGGCCTGATCGACCTCCAGATGACTCCTGGTGACCTGGTCAACCTACAAAACAAAACCCAAGCCGAATAGCCCCGGCGTTGGCCCTCCGATGCTTAAGTCAGTTCTCTTATTAATAATGAATAAAAAAGAGCTCAAAGTGGATAGAAATCAACTAAGAGTAGAAGTGAGACCTGTGTTCTCTTAATATAAACAAGAGTCGTGTTCCCAATCTAGGGTTCCCGTCTCCTATTTACACCACAATACCATAAATAACCACTGACTTAGAATTATGATTCCTCCTATATGCTAAGTTACCATAGATGTTATAACTCTCGTATTTGTTAAGTTACCATAATAACCATAAGCCAATAACCATAACATGCCCTTAGTTCATCGGGGCCCCATACCATAGTCCATATCAGCCCACCAGAGCCCAAAGTTCCCTTAACCACACAACCCAACTTTTAATACCGAGCTATCATAATACCATTTACCTCATAAGAGCTTGTCACTCCCATATAAGAGCTTGTCATTCTATGCACAGTTCGCCCTCCTATAGAAGAGCTCGCCTCTCCTAAAGAAGAGGTCGCTTTTCAGACCTAAAACCCACATGCATACCGACCTGAATATTTGATGTCGTATCAACAGGTGAGGCTTCGTTGGGGCTGGGATAAGGATGGCAGCTCGGCTACAATGGCGATTTGGTGATGGCTACTAGGCCGTGGCGGGCTGAGCAACGTCCCGAGGAGTTCTTCGTGTTCTTCTCCGTTTTGTTGCATCAATAGGGCCTTCGATGGAGATCTGAGCCTGTTTCTTGAAGTCCAACCATAAGACTGTGTCCAGTCATCATTCGTTGGAGCTTCGACGGTGTTTCCTTGTTCAGATCGATGGCGTACCAACTCGGTCAAGGTGGTATTATATCATCTTTTATCGTTTTCAGTTTATTACTTTGTGTAAGTAATTGATTATGCCCCTAATCTGTTTTTTGTCAAGTAAATTGGGGCAGCTGGGATTCGCCGGAGCCCTGTGCCGATGGTTGAATCTGAACTGCAAAATACAAAAGTTGTTGTTGTTGCTCTAGGACAAGCACGAGGAGTCGCGTCGTTGGCTAAGTACGAACAACAAAAAAAATGTAAAAAGAGAGAAATAAAGATTAAAACTAAAAATAAGGAAAAAGTTAGAAAATTAAAATCTAAACAATTCATTTAAAATTAATTCATTTGGTTTAAAGTGGGACGGCCTTGTGTAGCTTTTTATTTGTTTTATATTATTGGTTATTTTGATGTGTAACGTGAAAAGATACGAAGAGTTTGAGGAAATCGCATGATTGGTCAATCGGCGTGAATAATGAATAGGGACAGACTATTTTCTAACCAAAAAAATTGTGGCTACTTTCGCATTTTGACTATTTTTGCGTTTTAAAGATTTTTAACGCCAAAATGTGAAAATAGTCCTAATTTATTTGGTTAGAAAAGAACTTTCTCCATATTCATGATTCAGGTTAAAATGCAAAAATAGTCAAAATGTGTAAGTAGTCATAATTTGTATGGTTAGATAAAAATTTCTAACCCTGTTCATTATTCACGCCGATTGACCAATCACGCAATTTTTGTCGGAAAAAATATTTTTTTAATTATATATATATACTTGTTCGCTTATCAATTTCTACTTATTTTTAAATATTAAAAGGAAAAAGAATTATAATTGCCCTATTTTACTCCCTCTTTTTCTATTTTACTTTTTTTTCTTTTAATTTAAAAAATAAATAAAAATAATAATAGTAATTACATAAACATGCCACATCGGCAGAAAACCTGACCCGAATAAATTTATACTTTTTTTTAATAATCTATTTACTTATTATATGTATTTGGATCGTAAACAATATCAAATAATTATTTGTAGTAAACAATACAACTAGCTAAAAAATAATTTCCCCGATTCTATCGACCTCTTCTTATCTTTTCACATTACACATCAAAATAAACATTAATAAAATACGTAGAAAAAGAAAGCAACACAAAGCCGGCCCACACTTTAAACCAAATAAATAAATTAAAGTCATGAATATCCAACATTTAATCGTCAAAGATTTCCAAATCTTCTCGTGTATGTTTGATTCCGATTACTTTAATTATTACATGCATTATAAGAACCAACAAACTAGAACAATTAACGAACCAGTTATTTTGATTATCAACACAAAAATGGGAGATAAAAAGCTTGTAATGAAGCCACATGCTATCATGATAGCAGTCCAATACCAAGGTCATCTCAACCCATTTGTCCACCTAGCAATCAAGCTTGCTTCAAAGGGCTTTGCCATCACATTTGTTCATCTTGAATATACTCACCATCTTATATCAAAATCCCACACAAATTATAACAATACAACTACTTGTAACAAAGTCGATATTTTCTCCGAAGCTCGTAATTCTGATATTGACATACGTTACGCAACGATCTCTGATGGTTTTCCTATAGAATTCGATAGATATCATAATATCGATGAGTATTGGGAGTCTCTATTGCGTGATTTTCCATCTCGTGTAGATGAATTTGTTGGCAAAACAATTGAGTCGTCTGATCCATCCTTGTTCCATTGCTTGGTAGCTGATAGTATTTGGTCATGGCCTGGAGTAATTGCCAAGAAACACAACTTAATAAATGTCTCATTCTGGACACAGCCAGCCATGGTGTTTGCTACTAATTATTACTTGGACCTTCTAAGAGAAAATGGCCATTTTCCACCTACAGGTATGTGTTTTCGATTTTCCAATCCTACGAATCTATTGCTTTTCATATACCATAGGCCATATTTGCAATCACTTTAAAAAATGAGTTTTTTTTCTTATTTTTATTAAATTAAAAAAAAGTAGTAATTTTCAGTGTTCTTCAATTCCAACTTATGCATAATTTAATAAAATCTAAAATGGGGAAGTGCGCTTTTAATCTGATTGAACTTCTATATTGAATTCTACACATCAATAGAGCATTTTTCAACTAACTTTACCAATGTTTAAAAAATCGATAGTAGAGGTGGTCTGGTGCCTAATGTCACGGGACTATCTCGCGGGCAGGATAGTGCATTGGAATTTGCTCGTGTGGCGCCAAGTATGCCAGCCCGAATACATCATAGAGGTTTTGGGGCATCTTGACTAGCCTTGATCTAGGATCCATGGGGAAAAACAAGAAGAACAAGACAGAAAGGAACAAGCAACAGTGGGAGAATAATAGTTTATTAGACTTCTTAATTCGTTGTTGGTTGTTCACTCTATATATGATACAAGTCAATATGACGAGCGGCCTATTTATACTATACTAAGGTACTAGGGTTAGGGTTGACTTTCCCTTTCCTCAAGCTACTCGCCTAGTCCAAACACTTCGGTCCATAAGCGTCGCTCAGTCAAAAAACCCTAAGAATCTAGACTCCTTTACAACCTAGTACGTCCGACCCATCAACATATGGGAAAGTCGTATGCTAAGGAAACTATCTAATTGGCTTACACGCCCAATACACGGTAACATGTTACGCAAGAGTTATCCTTGCCATAGGAGACTCCGCTGGACATTGGCTCTTGAGAAGTCGGATCGGCCCAGTCCATCTCGCATCGGTCGCCTTGGGCTCTCTCGACAATTGGCCCATGATGCTCGTTCCCCTAGCCACACGCGAAGCCTTGCTCGTCGTGTCTGCATAAGTCAGAGGGAAAGGTCTTGGGTGGTGCCAACCGTGCCGCCACTCGCGTCCTTCCATCTCGCCAACAAGATACGGGTCCCGCCTTATGCCTCGGCCAGGACTCCGCATTTGCACGCATCGCCTGTCGGCTGTGTATGCCTCGTCGTCATGCCTCGCGTCCTGTTGCCATTCAGTACGCGTAGCTCGGCCATGTTGCCTAGCTCTCGGTGCCATGTGTCATTCCCGGTAACCACATGTGTCATTCTTCTCGGCAGCCTCGGTGCCGCTCAATCACCCACTCCGCGCCTTGATCCGAGCAAATGCGCCATGATATTGCGCATAGGACTTGCCACGCCGGGTCCTTCGTCACAAGCCGTGACATCCTCTCCCACCTACAGTCGTAGCGTCCCTGATACGAGTCCCTCTTAAAAAGATCCTTGTGAGACACCATATTGAGGAGATTCACCACCTTGCACTCCTCAACGCGTAACGTGATTTGTGCACGTCCGCCCATATAATACCTAATCCTTAGTGGATGCGCAACTTCAATCCGTCCTGGCGCGTCGGTCCTCCAAGCTTCTTGAGGTGTTGCCCTACCTCTCGAATCTTGATAGCTCGCTCGCTTTCTTGAGTAACTACTCTGAAGGGTCTTGCTGCACTCAATACCCCTTGGCACAAACATTGGGTGTTTCTTGAACCTTATCTCCTCTTTCGCTAACTGTGGAATGGTCTCCTTGTGCTCAACACTCGACATTTCCATCGGTATACGTTTCCTGCATGCAGTCAACGCCTTTCCTTTGCTTGGGATGGCCCCTTGTTCTCAACACTCGACGTTTTCATCGGTATACATTTCTTGCACGCAGTCAATGTCTCCCCTTCATCTCGGATCGTCGTGGTGCTCTCGGACTTGCTACCTCCCTGTCCACCGATTTGTTTGATCCGCTTGCTGGTTTGATTCCCAACGTACCGACAACCTTATCACGCGGATTCACAGGTGTTGTACTTTTCCGTACTAGCATGGGAATGTTCACAATCAAGATCACACAGTGTATCTCCTATCTCATTGCATTGCTACTAGCAGTCTGGTTTTGTGGATCCGTCACATCCGCTTCTTATACTTGGTTAAAAAGTACACGCATCTCCACTTCGATGGTTTTTTCTGTCAAGCCTACTATCTCGGCTATGCCTCGTGCGCGCACCTCCGCTTCGATGGGTTTTGCTGTCAAGCTTACCATCTTGGCTATGCATCATCTATCCCTTTTTGGAAGGGCTGAGTGGATGTGGTTGGTAGTTCCACAATCCTTCTTGATCGTGATCCTTGGTCCATGTTGCAACCTAAGAACCCTGCGTACGCACTACTTGTGCTTCATTTTCTTCATAGGTCGCCCCATCGCAATGAGCTCAAAAAGGTCTTGGACACTCTTACTTCCCTACAAGTTAGCTCGGTGTGGTCGCCTCATCATGGTATTCCATCAGTTCGCCAGTAATGTTCATGACTCCTTGCTGCTTCTCCAAGACTACCCTTGTCCCTTTTGTCCCACCTCTGCACTCCGCGTGCTTATTATTAGATCGATCAAGAAATACAATAATGTCGCTAACCTCTATCTGAAGTTAAACATATTGCTCGTGTCCACCAGCATAGGGATTTGCCCAGTCCCTATCAAGATGTCAACTGATGCCCAGCCGCTCTGCCTCTTTAGTTTGCTAGTCACCTCGCCACTCAGGAAGAAGCTCCAAGGCCACGGTATTCATATCGCACCGGCCTTCTCCCCCCAATCTTATCGCATGAGATAGGCCTTGATAAAGGTAGTCTCTATTGATGTAGGTTGTGAACCCACACAAATAGACGCAAGCTAACACACAAGCTCGCCCAACACTCGGTGCTCCATTGTGGTCTTCTCCCCCACCAAACCCTTCGCCACTCCATTTGCCGATAGATCCCTTGCACCTCATGTGTTTGCTGCTCCATAATTCTGATCTCCTGCCTTAAGGGTTGGTGTGCCCTTAACCTCGCACACTCGTATTCGAAGAAACCACCACGCGATCTCGGTCCACAAACAGATGATCAGAATTGATGATTCACAGCTTGGGAACATTGCCATCGACAACTACGCCATCATTATACTGCCTCATCTTGCACAAGGATCTTGGTGACCCTTGGCAAGGTCTCGACCCTTCAAACAGCTCTGGTCCTTTTCAGACATGCATGTGGCCACCGTACAGTCCTTCACTATCATGGACCTAACAAGGTCGACTCCGCCAATCAGGTTGTGAGTCTGCAACGCCATCAAAATAGACTGGATCTTGCTTCAACTCGAGCCGATGACTCGAACAAGGGTAGGATAATACCCTACCATCAACAATTTGCCCCGAATATGGGTTAACACTAACCCATATGCGGTAAATTTGATTAATGTATGGGTCTAATGTGGCCCATCCACCTCCGTCTTCGTTGGTCCATGGGTCCGATATGGCCCCAGCACTTGCAATCTCGGCACTTGGTCACAGATCTGATATTCGATGTACGCCAAAGCATTACCTCGACATCAGATCTGGCCTCTCTTTTTAGGGTATCATCGACATGAATACCCACATAACACAACACATGAGTGTTGTGCTGGTCATCCTTAGTCTCCACGCCTAGATTATCCTCAAAAGGGTCTCGGTTCCCTTTGGAATCCATCCGAATTTTACGAGACATCATGACCCGACATGTTCCTTCCATGTTTATCCGAACTCCTCCAACAGATCGAGAGATGGGTTAGCACTGATGCCAACTTTAACGGATCTATCACCAACTGTGGTATCAGTAAGATTAGAAACCATATTGGCTTTAATACCAACTGTCACGAGCCTATCCCCCGGGGAGGGATAGTACAATGGAAACTAAGGTAAATCTAGTGTGTGTGTGTGTGTGTGTCCTTATTTGTGAACCTAAGGAAATTATGGGTCAAGTCTCAGCCACTCACTACATTTAAATTTGATGTAAACAGGATGGAGGATGGTTGACTAATAAACATATAACATGTATTATTGTATACGTGTACTACTAATTGTCCATCATCGGACATGTAAATGTTCATTAACAAACTATTAAAATGTGCAATAAAACCGTTGGAAACTGACTTGGAGAAACATGACTTATAATGCAAACATCGTTGTTATTCTAATAATGTATACTTCTAAATGTGCAATAACATGCGTCTAAATATGCAATTAATTTCTATTTTTTAATTTTTTTTTTCAAAATAGTTTCAATTAGGACTTTTAAATGTATCAATGTGTTGAAAAGATGGTATGGATATTGTTCCTTAGGTCTTAATGAATAATATAGTGTAATTTATTTAGGTAATATTTATATTTTTTGAGACTTCTAGAGACATTTTAATAAAGAAGAATTATTAATTGAGAAGAGAAAAAATATATATGATATACTTTATATTAGTTAATAATATTAATGTTCATTTAAATATTTATAGGTTTCATATTTAAATATCTATTGATGCACATTTAGAAAGATAGAGATGTATTTATCACCCAAACTAATTTATAACCATTAGATCTAATATATTAGGTGGTTGTAATTTGGCCCTACAGACTCACTATTAGAAGTGGACCCATTTGATCCACTCCATATATATATATATATATATATAGTGAATTTACACCACCTACGTGCTGGTAAACAAAAACCACCTCGACCGGATCAGAGTAAACAACAATGTCGATCAGGCCGCCCCTTACCATGAAAGAATTCACATGCGGCCACCATCTTTCCCAAAATAAGGGGAGATCTGCTGCTCATCGAGATAGGAATAAGCAAAAGAGAAATTTTTAGTCATTTGTGGATCGCTCGGAGAAATTGAGTAATTCGAGAAGGGGGAGTAACCCAGAGTCGTTACTTGATCCAGGATGTGGGATGTATATGCCATTCTGAAGTGATCTATGAATCTACTAATAAGTCGTTTCATGGTAGTTTCGTCTATCACTTTATTGTGAAATACCAGATTGACATTGGATCTAATGTATTGGATTGTTGTCATTTGGCCCTACGAACTCACTATGAGAAGCGGACTCATTAGATCCACTCCATATATATATATCATTCAATTCATTTATAATCTATTGTCTCTCTTGTATATAAATACAAAATCTTCATAACTAATCTATTTTGTCTGATAAATAACAAAAATAAAATTACTGCTTCATCTAATTATTTGTCATCTAAACCTAGTATTTTTATATATTTTTTTTATTTTATTCTCCTAATATATAAATATGAGAAAAAGATTTTGCCTTCAAATAATGATCGTTTTCATAGTTATCATACAAACTATATTTTGGACAAACCGTCATACGAACTATATGCAATTTGCAGTTTACTTTATAAACCAGAACTTTAGTGGTTTTGTGTCAAAAACCGCATGACTTAGCACAGTCGGGTTGTACTATGTCATCCGATTTCGGAAATAAAACCACAATAATTCTAATTTAGAGGGCAAACTGCAAATTTTGCATAGTTCGTATGACAATTTGTCACAAATAATAGTGTGTATGGTAAACTTTAAAAAACGTAATAGTTTAGGAGGTAAAAAATAATTACCCCTATAAATATAAATAAGCCTTATATAATTAAAAAAAATTCTAAATAGTTATCTTAACTAAAGAATAGAAGATAATCTTAACTACAAGAAAATTTTAATTATAAACATAATTTAAATAAGTTGTACTTATAATAAAGTTTAAATAAGTTTTATTCTTTGAATTCTTAATATTACAAATAAGTAAATTACGAGTTATTTGCTAGATAATTTTAGTCAATATTATTAACGAATTCATTTTAAATATAAAAATATAAAAATTTGATAAATATTGATTACATACCGGTAAATACTGTTGAGAATATGATATTTTTTGAATTTTCTAAGTATGTAGTTAAAATTTATTAAAGAGTTTAATATGAACATAAAATATAAAATAAATTAACAATAATAATTAATAAATAATGTTTAGAAACTAGTGCAAAACACAGAGTGAGAATATGTGATGCATATGCATCGATATAACACTTGGGAAACGAGTGAGAACTTGGTGACGAGTAAACCCAATGAGGCGTCACACATACGGTTATAATGCAATATTGTCCTTCGACAAAGGTCCAGAGCAACCCTCCTCTCTTAACCATGGTTTTGAGACGGAGCTAGACTCGTTTTTTCCTGCATCAATATGAATCATATGATATCTTTAGAAATTTAAAAGGTACATAAACAAAATTATTAATGAATTTAATTTAAACATTAATATGAAAAATTCATAATAATTAATAGTGATTAAACACTGGCACAACACACTGATTGATAATACGACATTTTTTGAGTTTCTTAATAGGATTACTCATGATTTTAGATTTAAGATTTTATGTTTATCACAAATAATTTTTGTATTTTAATTTAATTTTGGTAAATTGTAATAATACACGAGTGATAAACTAACATGATATATAACTAATTCAACAACAATAATTCAATTAAATTCACAAATCATAAAAAATATAGCAATACTTATGCTAAATAGTACTGTGAAAACAGGCCAAAATTTGCGGTCTGGCACGTCAACCCGCGCAAACGGGCAGACCTTGGCTTCCATTTCCCAGGCACGTTTGATCGCGAGCTCTTTTGGCCCAACTCGTTAAGTCCGCGGGTTTTCACGGGGCTGAGCGGGCTGACCCGTTTTTCAATTTTATTTTAATTTATTATTAATTTAAATTCAGAATTTATATTTGTTAAAATTAAAATTAAAGATATATTTGTATTCTTTCATTTTCTATTTGCCCGTTAGAAACTTTAAATATTATAGTAATTTTTTATTTTTGTAATTAAATTTTAACATAAAAAATGTAATTTTATTAAAAAAAAATTAAAAATAGCTTGGCCCATGGATTGGCCTATTGACCCGTGGGCCTTTAATCACGGGCCGCAGACTTTTATTTTCCTAGCCCTTGAAAAAATGGGTCAGGCCCGTCCCGCCGCATGTTGGAGCAGTTCACGGTGGACCGAAATGGACTAACCCATTTGAAAGTGCTAATGATATATAAACTAATTCAATAACAATAATCCAATTAAATTCACAAACCATCTAAAACATACTAATACTTTAACAGACAGTTATTGTTCACTTATTATATTTCATTATAATCTTCTAATTATAGGAAATGATCTTTTTAAATTTATTGGTCTGTGGGTAAAATCATAAAATGAGTACACACGGTAAAAGTTTCCCTAATCATATTGAACTTTATTAATTATTCTCATTCCAAGATTACATATTTAATAAATAAATAAAGGCAAAAACACATTATTTATTTTTTACAAAAGACGCTTAGGTAGTATTTTATTTACCAAATACTGTCTTTGTTTAAAAATATTAGGGTGCGGATGAAAATAGGCAGACGAAAAAATGTCATTTTCAAAGTAAAATTTCATAATATTGAATATTTACGTGTATTAGTGTGATTTTTATTGGATATATATTTCTCATGGTATCTCATTGACTAAACATATTATTATTTTTTATCTATTAATATATAAAATTTTGAATTACGTCTCCAACACACTAGTTACTAAACTAGTTTATTTTTGTGACAATACAAACTTTAAATTCCCAACCATTTTTTTCCTTATGTTACAATAGTTTTTTTATCTCTTCCTCTAAAAGCATAAGGTTTTGCATGCAAACACGCCTTAAACTGATCGTGTCAGTAATTTATCAGGCAATCATGAATACACCATAGATTACATTCCTGGAGTTGAGCCGATCAGCCCAAAGGACTTAGTGGCGCATCTTCAAGATCCCGATACAACAACACTCATTAACAAGATTATGTTCAAAGCATTTGAAGAGGTTAAGAAAGCCGATTTCATCTTACACAACACGGTCCAAGAACTCGAACCCCACACACTATCAACCCTAAATCAAAAACACCCAACATACGCAATCGGCCCAGTCAATTTCTCCACGAATCAATTTACCAACATCTCCAAGAGCATGCTATCCGAAATAGACTGTACCAAGTGGCTCGACTCCAAGCCTCCAGGCTCGGTTTTATACGTCTCGTTCGGTAGCCTTATTCAGACAGATAAGCAAGTAATCGAAGAGATAGCTCAAGGGCTTATCCTTAGTGAAGTAAATTTTGTTTGGACAGTTAGACCGTCCCAAGTTTTAAATTCCATTGATAGCACGCATGTTTTACCGACCGGGTTTATGGATAGTGTTAAGGATCGAGGGTTGATTGTCCCGTGGTGCAATCAAACGGATGTGCTTTCAAATCCAGCAGTTGGAGGGTTTTTGACGCACTGTGGGTGGAATTCGATACTGGAGTGCATATGGTGTGGTGTTCCGATGATTTGTTATCCGGTTATGTTCGATCAACCTACTAACCGGAAATTAGTGGTCGATAATTGGAAGATTGGTATTAACCTTCGCGATGGGGAATCTGTTAGTAGGGATGAAGTGGCGTCGAAGATTAAGAAGTTGATGAGTGGAGAAATTTCGGATGGTATTAGGAATGAGATGAAGAAATTTAGAAGCATACTGCATAATGCATTGGCTGAGGATGGATCGTCGGAGACCAACTTTGACCGATTTGTCCAAGATTTAAAAGATAAAAGGAAAGTTGTTGGAAAAGAGGATGTTGCATAGTAATTTAGTGTCTTTCCAGTGAGAAATATAACCAGGACCACTATGTATGACATTTTATGATGTCGATTATGGGTTTGTTTGTTTGTTTTCGCGCATAAAATGTAGTGTTTGTGCTTCGCTGTAAAGTGAATGAAATATTGTACTAGCATTTGTGCTTAAATGTTATTTCAAATTTTTAACCAGAACGTTGTTGTTCGATTCACGAGCTACAAATCCCGTGGTAAACATTCGATATATCTAGAAACTCTTGTTATTATTGTTGTTATTATTGTTTTGTTGTCGTTGATACTTCGATTGTGGACTAATCCTAGATTTCTGAAAAAAATTATGTGATGTATCTCAACTAGATTTAGGTTCTCAACAAAGTTGGTATAATTTTGTGCACAATGGTAGCAAAAATGATTTATTTATTTACTAGTACCGTAATCGTGCGTTGCACGTACGGAAATTATATTTAAGTTTTAATGTATTAAAATATTTAAATAAGTTATTATATATATGTAGGGAAATATATTGTCAGTTTTTCAATTTAGGACCAAAATATTATTCACTGTCAAAACACATACACGAAATTAGCAAAATCATCAAAAAATGTACAAAATTATCCCGATTGGGCTGTTTTGCTGACGTGGCGTGATTCAATAATTTCTTATCATTTTTTTTATTTTTAAATATTAATTGAACAAAAAAATCTAGAAATTAATTTTGGTCCATTATATTGGTCACATTCCAAAAAAGGTATGTGACATTGACCATCATCAAACCACATTTGCTAAGTTGGCCAATTCATCGAAAATGATCCAAAAAAGCTTGATTGGGGCATTTTTCTGACGTGGCGTTAATTTATATTTTCTTATCAATTTTCACTACCAAAAAACCCGACGATACTGACGGCCAAATCCGTCAGAATTCCGTCAGTATATGAAATACTAACGGCCTCCTGACGGATAACGACCGTCAGTATTTTTGCGGTCAGGATTATGGCATCCTGACGGGAATATATACCCGCTAGGAATGCCGGCGGTTTCCTTGACGGCTTCTTCCGCCAGAAAAGGCCCGCCAGTATTCCTGTCGGGTTGTGCCCGCCAGGAATACCTGATATTTTCCTGGCGGCTTTCCTGTCAGCATTACTAGCGGGTTTACCCACCAGGATGTACTGGCGGTTTTCTTCCGCCAGTATTTACTGGCAGGTTGTCCCGCCAGGATTTGCTGGCGGGTAAGCCGCCAGCATTCCTAGCGGCTTCAGTCAAAAAAAATTCCTATAATTTTCTTTAAAAATTTATTAATAAAATTTCTAATATATTAATTAATAATTAAACTAAAAATAATAAACAATAAAAATTCAAAATAAATAATCCACTAATAAAAAAATCAAAACAAATCATTCAATAACTAAAAATTATTTCACCAATCGAATATATAAAATATCCTGAACTATCCATCTTAAATCTCCACCATCTGAACTATGGGGAGGCCGACGAGCCATGGCCCGAGCAACAACTTCTTCAATCTGCTGTTGGAGCCTCATCTGGGAACGCTCCTGCTCCTCACGGATCCGCTGAATCCTCCAGCGCCTGCTCCTCGCGGATCCGCTGAAGCTGCTCAAGCTGCTCCTGCTGGGACTGCACCTGAGTCTGGAGCCTATGAACATCGGAGGTGGAGGTGGAAGAAGTACTGCAACCCTTTCTGA